>CABFWO010003326.1:0-21106 GCA_902155825.1 Timema genevievae
AAAAAAAATTATTTAGTATTTTGTAGGGTTATATTTTAGGGTTGTTGTCAGCGACAAGGAGAGTTTATTTTCGGTAATTGATACAAAAATATTGGTAGATTTTTTTTAACTTAAATTTTAAACAATCAATGTGTTTTAACGTAAACTGAGTATGCTATGTCAGAAGTCTGTAAAAAATCCTATCCACTGATACCTTATTCATCGCTGTCGGCTTTGTATTAGTTGATAAAAATGGATGTTGATAACAGAAATAATATATAGCTCTCCTTACGTGTGGTCCCTCCTCATCCTCATCATAATCTAGATAACCTCTCACGTGACACCCACACACTCTTCACAAATCTAACCTCTATGCTTTCTCTTTTACTTTTGCTGGAGCTCAGCTTCTGGAAGGTTCTTGAACTAGATATTAAAACTGCTGCTACAATCAAATCCTTTCATCATAATCTTGCTCAAGATCTGCGAGCAGATGTGAGGGGAAATGTATTTGTAGAAGAATTATTATGGCACAGTTTCTTAGAAATCACCTTTATTTGTCCTGTTTCCTTATGTTTGATAGTGTAATTTCCTGACTGCGTTGACATTGTAGATTAATAACAAATCCATTCAAATTGGAAAATTTAGATCGTAATATACTTATATTAAAAACCATCTGATTGAAGTTTATTTCGATTGTAAATTGGAAAGACTGACCTGTTTTTTATTAGCAGCTACACAAGGTATAAGTATAAGTTTTTATTCCACCCGACTACAGACAGATAAGCACACATCTAATTAGTAAGAATGCGTGTGTAAAGTATTATTATTATTATAATCATCATAAAATTATATAAACGTATTTAATCTATATACCTACTAAATATTATCAGCAGTTTTCATTTTTTTTTATTATTTACTATCTCCATCATATTTAGATATGTTATGTGCTATACAATGTCATGTGAATATGTGGCGGAATGATTGCGTTTATATTTTTTTATCTCTCTCCCCCCTTTATTTAGTTCTACTTTTCTCATTTATTTTATTTTAATATGGTCATAAATTTACAATTACGCATGTGGGGAATATTTTTTTTGATAATTATTATTATCTTTGTACAGGTATTATAAATTAGTTTTTTAGTAAAAGAGTATTAAGTATACATTCTTTATTATTAAGTGGATTAAGTGTAAGAAAAGGCGCTGGGCTTTGCTTCTCCCAAATAAATACGATATTTATTATTATTATCATCATCATCATCATCATCATATGTTGCTAGACCGAAGGACTAATAGGATGTTTCGTACACACGGGCAAACAGAATATCAAGGAATATCCGTGTATAATAATACACAACATGTGAGGAAATATGTAGATTTCATTCAAAATTACACACGGTGCATATGCCGCCAGTAAAAACCGAAACAACTTTAAATAAAAGTATATTTGTTCACTGCGAGAGGTTCGTACTGTATCTTTCTCCCGTTATCAACAAATTCGACGGGTAAAAGGGCGCAGGCGACACACAATGTCCCTCCAGTACTCTGTCTCTTCCATTGTACAGGCGAGCGGTAATGAGTACGTGGCTTCAGAGTTTACATAAAAAGCTGAGTAGAAAGTCTGAGTACCTGATTAGGTACTGGGGCTTATCTCGTTGCTGAGCTGCTTTAATCCCACGGAATTGGATCTCTTCGGTGAGGAAGGAGAGTCTTTACAAAATGAGCAGCTCGCATGTTCTTGTAAAATAAATTAGATTTTTTTATTTTTTTTATTTTAGCACGTTTCAATGTAATAGTATGGAGTTTTTATTCTTAACGAAGCTCGGGTGATGGCAAATTTGCCTATTGATAAGGGTCCCGGCTTTAGTTACTGGTGGGGCCGGGAATATGTTTCCGTAATTTTGGTTTGGTTATTTTTCATCAGATGGTAGATTAAACGAACTAAAATTAAATAGCTGTTTTTGGTTTAGAATTAATTAGGACCTAGTCCATGAAAGCAAAAGATTATAACTTACACATAAATGGGGGGAGGGGGGAATTCAAAGTCTATCTAGTCATTAGTCCTCATTTTTAAAAGGTTCCACTCCATTTTGATTAAATTTAAAATTTCTGACCGAGATTTGAGCTACAAAATTTTGAAAAAATCTCAATGAATAGTGACATAGCGGCCTCTATATTTGCAAATCTTTACCCTATTTAAGTTAGATTTTACATTTGTGCACTTGAATCAGACATACAGCACGCTTTGAGACGATTTTAAATCGATTATTAAAGATTAAAAAATAGCAACAAATTAATTAATTCTTATATATATATAATTTTCAATTAGGTTCACTTATTAATATGCAAACCCGCTTCGGTGGTGGCATGGTCTAAGGCGTTACTCTTATGTGAGAATAGACTGCTGATTGTACAAACAAATTGTTGTAAGGCATTATTTTATTTCACTGTATTACAAAATTACTAATTACCTCTACAATTTCACTGAACTATTTTCTTCCAAACCGTACTACCAGACTGGGGGGAAGGGGGTCGGTTCACCCTCCTCACTTCACGAGACAACACTGACTCTTTTATACATCATGTTAGGTTCCCACGTCAACCACCCGAACTACTTTTTCCCGCGGGAGAAAACCCTCCACGAGGTGGCCAGACGCTCTCGCGGAGGTTTATGGGAAACACTGGGCGTCCGATGACGTAATATCGGCACACGATGACGGGGAAATCGAGGTTCATATCTCGGTCAAGTGTACAAAAGAATGGTTTTCCACTCTCCCTCCACCCAAATGTGGGTACACTTCCTCCAAATATAACCTTCTTAATATTTAAAATCATTAGATTAATTAGTATATAAGTGTATAACTCAAAGGGGTAGTAAGATACGGTGCTAAAAAATATTCACAATGTCACAAAATATAAAACAATTAAAATTTAGTGATCTTGAATGAAAGTAGGGGAAGGTAGATGTAATAAATGCAAATAAGAAAAATACTTTTACAAGTGTTCAAGAGTAAAACATTAATTCATCTGAAAAAAAAATCTTGTTATTTTTATTTGCGGTGCCTTCAGTTTAGTAACCTGTACAAAAAAAGTGCCAAATAACATACAAGTACAAAGATTTGATCCAAACATGATGATAACTAATCATTTAAAATAATGATAAAACACTTTTAAACAATATTTCATTTGGTCGGTGGACTGGTTTCTTAGTAGACTTTAAAAAAATGTCATTTAATGGAGCAAGTTAAGGGGTTTGATTGGTCTATCTCTGCTAATATTTGCCTGAGGAGAGGATGGTAAAAACCATCAGGAATATAATCTGTCCATAATAGCCCGGGTCTTAAGGCGGGATTGAAGGGGACGCGAGAAAAGTCGTGTTTTTTTTTTTGCAGTTTATATGGTAAAACTTTTTTTGGTCCAAAATAAATAAAATATTGCTTTAGTACAAACATAGAATTTAATTTTCTTCACATGGTGACCTCAAATTTTCTTGAATATCTGTCAAGTGTGTCCTGGAATTTAATGACAACTTTTTATCTACATCTAAAATGTTTGTTAGATAATGCCACCATGCTGTTGACAGATATTCAGGAACTGTTGATATCAACATGTGAAGGAAATTAAACTATATGTTTCTACCGGAGCGATATTTGATTTATCTTGGACAAAATAAATTTTGCCATTTAAACTGCAAAAACCCTGGTCTTTTCTCGCTTCCCCTACAATCCCATCTTAAGGGCAAGTTTCAAGCTCACCAGAACAAGCCTAACTATTCACTTGCCTGATATTTTTTGAACTATTTTATAATTTTTGCAACTATTCCTCAGTTCAGTAGTGGGAAAAACACATTAAATAGACTGCTAAATTAGATCACTATTCAAGATTAATCAAATGAAGCGCAACTGAACGATATTCGTGTCCCGGCAATACCATTAATGGCGACCAAGCTGCATCCAGCACACTAGACCATGTAACTAACGCTTAGCTTTAATTAAATTTGTAGTAATGTACCTTCCCCCCTACCCCCTCTAGCACCGCGTCTTACTACCCGTACGTGTAATACGCTTATGTAATAATTACGCTAATGGCTTTAGGGATTAGGGAGTGTATATTTACAGGAAATGTTCCCACATTTGCGTGGGGGAGAGTGTGGAAAACTATTTTAGAAGAAAAAAACACCCTCAGTACACCCGATCGAGTTTGAACTTCGATCTCCCCGTCATCGACAGTCTTAGTACACTAGGTGAGTAACGTCTTAGACCATGCGTCCACCTTAGCGAATAACTTTCTCTTTGAGATTGGTGAGTTGTGTTTTGTTTCGTTTCGTTTCTTGCCTTCCTTCCAGCGGAAATGACAACAGCCGATACGTGAGAAGTTAAGTCCATAAGGTATAGGTAAGAAAAAGAAAACCCCGCGATGAGTCGACGCTGACGTCACACAAACTTTCATCGAAACTTGTAAGGAAATATGAAGCTTGTCAATATTTTTTTTGGCAGATCACGATATTTGATAGCTCTTTCCCGGGCCATACACGTCACGATTTTCTGTCTTCGAGTTTGAGAGGTTCTTCTCATTTGCCCTCTCTATCATATCCATGTCAACCTCCCCCTCCTCCTACAGCCATCCCTCTTCTTCTCAACACGAGCCACTCATACGTCCTGTCTAGGAGGGCGGAGGAGGAAGAGGAGGGAGGAGTGCAAACCTCCCAATTCGTCCAACGTCCCCCCTCCTCCCCCCTTCATCCTCTTCACCTCTTTTACTTTTTACATCAGCATCACACGCTTTACAGAGGTTTCCACTTTCGATTATAATATGAAGCCCGTATTTTTGGTTAGAAGATGGATATATTAGTCCCAAACGGGGCTTATACGATAGAATAATATGGCAACGATGACTGATCACGGTCTAACGCGCTACTATCTCGCAGTAGACTATACTGCCGATGACTGAGAGATCGAGGTTCGAATCTCGTTCGGGTGTAATGAGGGTGGGTTTAATTTTTTTCAAAATGGTTTTCCACTCATTCTTCACACAAATGTGGGTACACTACCTCTAAATATGACCTTCCTAAAACAGTTAGCTTAGTTAGTACATAACCGTATAGCCGGAAAGGACGCGGTACTAAAAAAACAACTGATCGTGTGTCATTGTATTCGGAAAGAAATTATTAACAACTGAAAAGAAGAAATTAGTGTTCACGAAAATGATCAATTAATCGTTCTTTCTGTGGCCTGTATTCTTTATCACTTACTTAAATTATAAAGTCTTAAAGTGTTAATGGTAACGTAATTTTGTTGTGATAATGTTGGTAAATTATATTTTGTTAAATTTTCAAAATTAAAATAAAGGAGACGTGTTTTATTCATTTAGTTTGTTTGCGGCAGTTCCATCTTGTCACATGCAAAGACTTTCATATTGATAACTTTGTGTATGTATATATACTCGCTTTGCTCGTTGGGGGCTCCGCCCCCAAACCCCCAGTGGGTTTTCTTTGCCAGTGGATGTAAACTAATGTAATTCCAGCATTGTTTTGAACGTAACAACTTAAAGTTACCGGTATTGTATTGTAGATACCGCACCGACTTTAAAGTTGCTCCGCCATTTTAATTTTTTTCGGGTGTTAAAAATTAAAATTTTTAACTTTTTGGAATTTTCCCATCAGTTACAGGCTAGAATCTATAAGTTTGCCAAATTTCAAGTTTCTAGCTCATCTGGAAGTGGGTAAACATTAATGTCAGTGAGTGAGTGAGTCAGCCATGAGGGTTTATAGCAGTTTAATAATAGTAATATAATATTATTTCCCTTTCGTAAATCCATTTTTCAATCAGGACCACCCGAAGTGAAAAAAATATCGGGTAAGCTTGGTAATCAGACAGTATTAGTAAAAATAATAATGGGTAGGTCGGAAATACTTACCCGTCACGATACCGGTTATATTATTTATATCACCGCTAGGGAACTGCATGGTTACTATTTGGAAACACAGATATACAGGGTGTCTACCATGGGACTCCTGTACTATGAAACATTACTCATAATAAAGTAAAGCTCCACCAATGTCTAACGCAAATATATCTATATATGTACTTTCTAAGAAGATCTTCCTACCAGAATACCACCATATATAAATAGTGCAAGTGGTAGGCTCTCTATTACCGCAATATTATTGCACTGTAGATCAATGGATAGCGATGGAAGAATTTATAGGTAATGTACCAGAATTTTCTCAGAGGGAAAGATAAAGGGACTATTTAGGAGAGTCACCCTTAATACATCCTGCCAGAATTTGAAGACTAGCCGGCAAACTATTTTTAAGACGAGATTGACAATATTATTCGACTGATGCGGATCTGGTGGTAGCTAATTGTGCTCTTCGTATAAGGGTTCATGCTGTCTTGATAGTCCGTCTCTCCACTGAGATAACACACAGCTTAGGCAGGCCATACAGTTTGAACCAGACATAGCATCACGGTCTGGAAAACCTGGAATTTTCATTGGAAAACGGTAGAATAAACCAGTGAAATATTCTCACCATCATAAAAAAATACAAATATTTTATTATCAAAGAACTATTAAACTTATGCCAATTTACCTGTTGTCAAATTAAAAGTGCATTAAATGATATTTCGATACTTTTTTGGTTCAAACGTAATCTTATAGCCAATCACCCTTGAGATGGGTTCTTAAAGATTGTTCTTAGTGGTCCAATCAAAGGTATCCCTTTCCATCCGGTCCTATTGTTAGTTAAGTGAGTCGATCTATTCCAGAATGGAGCATGTGATAGAGTCTGGTAGGATGGCCCTATGGATGGACCCAAAGAATTCTAGAATTATGTGTAGGGCGTACTTTCTATCCATAGTCACACACATGCAGCAGAAACATGTACATTGAGTGTGAGAGAGACAAGGAAAGTGGAGGTCATGGGAATGAAGTTTGTGAGGAGCATGTTAGCTGTCGCTAGGAGAAACAAGATTAGGAATGAAATTATCTGGGAAAGAATTGGGATACATGGAGTACTTGAGATAGTAGAGGAAGCAAGACTGAGATGGTATGGACATGTAATGAGGATGTTGGAGTACATGAAATAGTAGAGGAAGCAAGACTGAGATGGTATGGACATGTAATGAGGATGTTGGAGTACATGAGATAGTAGAGGAAGCAAGACTGAGATGGTATGGACATGTAATGAGGATGTTGGAGTACATGAGATAGTAGAGGAAGCAAGACTGAGATGGTATGGATATGTAATGAGGATGTTGGAGTACATGAGATTAGTATAGGAAGCAAGACTGAGATGGTATGGACATATAATGAGGATGTTGGAGTACATGAAATAGTAGAGGAAGCAAGACTGAGATGGTATGGACATGTAATGAGGGTGTTGGAGTACATGAGATAGTAGAGGAAGCAAGACTAAGATGGTATGGACATGTAATGAGGATGTAAAAGAGAGGATGCCAAAGAAATTTATGGAACTGAAGTATGTAGGGGAAAGACTGTAAGGAAGGCTAAGAAAGAGATGGGAGAGGCAGATAATATAAAGTGTGTAAGTGTGCGGAGAATAATGGAAGCAATTAAGGGAGGAAGGAGGCATTTTACTAAACTGAGGCAGCCGCATGTTGGAAATGGTTAATGATGATGCTGTAATAGTTTTGTGTCTGACGGCCTTTTTACTAGAACAAGCAATCACAGAAGATGTTTGGAACAGTCGGAGTACAGATCTTGCCGAGAATCTTCCTTACACCCCCATTTGTTTTTATTCTTCTTACACTTATCCACGCGATACACATCTAACAACACTAACGCGATGCGAACAAATAAGGTATAATTTAGAAGAAATGTAGGCGTATTTTCGTAGAGGGAGAGTTTGGAAACAAAAAATACCCGTCGTTCACATTATCCTTTGATACTTTACCCGAATTCCGTGTCAATGGCACTCCCGAATATACGAGACTGACGCTTTGTTCCGCATGTCCACAGTTTCCTGTAGATCACACTTTATTAAGGTTGAATAATTATATTAGATGACTTTTAAATAATATTTTTTTATTAATGATGTATTTTAAATAAATCTACTGAAAACTAATCAAAATATGGACCCTCAAGGAGTAAAGGTAACATGCCCCTTTTAACATGGTAAGGTTCAAAAAACAACGCTTCAGCCCTTTTTAAAATATCGCCTCTCCCTCTTAAAAAGAGAAAGATGACCAGATTTTGGGTATCTGCGCATGAGGCCAACATTTAATGCTCGTTCTCAGCTGTTAACAGGTAAGAAGGGACCCTGTTCGGTGGCCGCGTAATCTAACGCTCTAATCTCGTGTTGGGACTAGACTGACGAAAATGGGGAGATCGGGGTTCAATCCCGGTCAGGTGCACTGAGAGTTTTTTTTACCTAAATCGTTTTCCACTCTCTCTTCACGCAAATATGCGTGCACTCCCTCTAAATTAATCCTTAATAATCCATAATACCATTAATGTAATTAGTACATAGGCGTATAAGCTGAACGGGTAGTAAGGCGCGGTGATATATATATATTTGGTAATATGATTATTTAAATTAAGATGTCAAAATATGAATTTTGATTGTGGGTTTGATATAAGTCGTTGTCCCCCTTCCATCCTCTTTTAGATACCAAACATCTTCCAGCAGACCGATCATATGTACCACTCTTCTACCATACGAGGCCATAATCTTCGTTCTGCCATTGGAAACGTATAATTCTTACCACTAGTCAGTAGTTGTTTCCTAATAATGGATCCACTTCATATTTATCGCTCAGCTACAATGATCCATCCACCCCTATCTTAAATCCATGTTCCTCTTACGTCAACGTCTAATCGAGACCTTTTCCCAGAGCTGTAAGGTACGCACGGTTACCTTCAATAAGAGCAAGTTGAACCGTCGTAACACGGTGCGGTGAGCATTCTAGTGTTGTGCAAATATTTACCAGCCACGATTTGCTTTCCTTTACCACCTTCACCCGCTCTTCATCAATCCACAACGCCTTTATTTAAAGGACGATAAGACTCCATTGTCACTCACACTATATAGTTGGCAGGTCGATACAGATGACGTACAGTTCAGGACACGATGCGACCACATTAATCTGGGATGACGAGGTGTGATAATCTTATCCTTGACTCTTGTGTGTAGGCGTGTGGTATCCAAAGAAAAGTATCGATACTGTACTCATTAAAAGTATCGGAAGAAAGATATCGATATCGTAATAATATCGATAACAGTAAGTATCGGTATCGAAACACATATAAACTATTCTTTTTTGTCTTCTTGAGGCAGCCTTGAGTTGAGAGTTCATTGAGTTCTACAAAAGCTTATTTTGTTTAGTTTGTGAAGACCGTGCTCGTTGATAAAGGAAGGGGTAGTATGACTGGTCGCTTGGTCAGGTATCAGGCTGTATTGATAAACAAATATGAAAGAACAGCTATGAATTGTGATGAACTAGAAGGGATTGAATTGCCAGAGTTACTTCTTGCTTGTCATACAGAAAATGAGTGAGAATTGAGAAATAGTGTTATTTGTTCTTTCTCCACAATCCACTCTGGTAAACATTTAATCCCAGCCTGAGTGAAGATAAGAAAAAAGTTGTTTCTTTCGATACCGGAGTGTGAGTACTAATATCAGTAAAAGTATCGAGCAAAAAAACTAGTATCGAAAGGAAAATATCGATATTAATAAAGTATCGATAATTTTTTCACATTCCAACTTGTGTGCACTTAAAAGGAGAATATATTATCTGTTCCTGGACCACACTTGGGGAAACTCCGAATCGTATGTTTGAGCGCCAAGGGTATTTTACTACTATTAGTACACCACATTTTACTGTCCTTTCGGACTATCCGCAGTCTAACAGGATAGGAATAAAGTAGAACTAAGAAAATCACAGGTCTATCCACATTTTCCTGGAGGGAGGGTGAGTAAACTAATCATAAGAAAAAACCTTCAATGCACACGATATGAGTTAGATCTCTTGACCTCAACAACATTGACAAACAAGACTTGATGATCCTGAAGCTAAGCCCATGTAACCGCCTTTGGAATGTTATTAATACTAGTATTACTTTTTAACTTCAAGGTTATTAACGGTTTAATCGAAAGGTTATGGCGGAGGAGGAGGGTAGTTTAAAGGAAGTATAGACGCGCATTAGCGTAGAGAGATAATCATGAAACCAGTCATATCTCACATGTGGAAAACATAACCTCAATGAACCCGGCAGAGATTACAAAATATACCATAACTTAAACACCACCACCGTCAATTGAGTTATCACGAGTCGGATGCCTTAAATGTGTGACCAACATTTTAAGGGCTTCAAGATAAAAAAATTACAATACCAATATTATAATCCCTCAGGGATTTTGGGATTTTTTAAAGCACGCTATATCAACGATCTTGCTCACAGAGAAGGATGGAATTAAACCATTTAGTGTAAAAACGTCCCATTTAAGAAAGTCTCTAGTGTAAAAACATGATTAATGAAAAGACCTTAGAAGAAGCCGTTGATGGATTCAACGAGTACTTACGATCATTCAATGGCGATAGTTTCCTCTTACAAAAAAAAAATAATAATCTTCGTCATTCATGAACAAGATGTTATCTGACTCTGGAAACTCTAGGGTTAAATTATTAAGGATTTATAGCCTTAAATTCTTTATGACCCAATATTGACGTTTACCCACGCTAGGAATCGACAACTTTATAAACTTATACCCGTATTCAAGAATGAAGCTGAGCGAAACCGAAGGTGAATTGGAGTCAACGTGAAATAGGAGTTGAGTGTATGAGTAGGTATGTCTGCAGCTTGGTATTTAAACAGGAGTAACAGATTCTGCCTGTAGTGACCTTCTGTGCAACTAGCTCTGTTGCTTTGGTGTTAATATGTCAACCATTCATTGGTATCAGCAATCAAATAAACACTCTTTCATTGCTACACTTACAAAACTACGCCACCTATCCCTATCTTGAGCTATATCTATCCAGTCCACCTCATTACACCCTATCCCTATCTTGAGCTAGTTCTATCCAGTCCACATCATTACACCCTATCCCTATCTTGAGCTAGTTCTATCCAGTCCACCTCATTACACCCTATCCCTATCTTGAGCTAGTTCTATCCAGTCCACCTCATTACACCCTATCCCTATCTTGAGCTAGTTTTATCCAGTCAACTTCATTACACCCTATCCCTATCTTGAGCTAGTTTTATCCAGTCCACTTCATTACACCATATCCCTATCTTGAGCTAATTCTACCCATTCAACTTCATTACACCCTATCTCTCTCAGGTCCATTCTAATGTTATCCTCCCTTCTGCGTCTAGGTTAACCAAATGGTCTCTTCCTATTGGGTTTACCAATCAGTACCCTGAACACTGTTATAGTTTATTCCATTCCTATTCCTATGTCCTATCCTTTGTACCCTATAAAGTAAGAAAAATGCTAAAGACATGTTTAAATACATCACCTTTTAGATTAATAAAATTAAACTTAAAAAATTGTTATCACACTTTGAAGGAATGATAATATTAGCATTTACAATTTTATCAATAATCCATTCAACGTGCATCACACCTATATGATGTCACCACAGCCATTACTATATTTTAAAATCAACTCTCACTTATCTTTGAAAAAGGGAAAAACACTCACACGTATATTTATATTAGCATATATATAGTAAATATAACTATACTCTACTTCATATATGCTTAGTTGCTTATACATTAAACACATGCTTGGGTATATGTATATATACAATATACATGCTTGGGTGTATATATGTGTATGTGCGTTTGCATTATGCATATTTAGATTTTCTCAGAATAGTTTTTTTTTAATTAAATCTATGATGATACTGTAAATTACAAAACTTTGCTCTCGTGTTTTCTAGTAACACATCTCCATAATAAACACAAATAACTTTAAAGCTAGCAACTGTAATTAAAGAAAAAATGTTGGATGAGATTTTTAATTATACTTTAATAAACCATTAACTCAAAAAATAAACTTAGTTAGCTCCATCTCCGAGTCTGTAATTATTACGGATATGACGGTACAACAGGAAATACAAAATAGTATGTAGGCCTAATCTACTGTAATTATTAGACAGTGGTTTGATTAGAGTTTAAAAATTACCCCTCTTACTCGAATAATTGCCTCACAGATAATTTGCCCTACTCTCGACTCGGGAGGCTAGAATAAAATCTCGATCAGTCACAAGGAACCTGGTATATTTTCCCAATGATGGATTTCAACCCTCCTGCCAGGCAAATACTGTAGTCTAGCCTAGCAAAGCTAGATCTGCACCAAAGTGTTAAACTGCGTGTCCGAGTTTGATCCAAAAAAACAGAAGATATTTGGTGCTAGTAGACCCTGATCCAATCCTTATTTTGATAAGGAGGCAGTTTCCAGATAAATTGGTGTTATCAAAGTCTTGGATAGGGTCTGTAACTATGTGCCTGTATTCAGCCTTCTTCAAATTATTGTATGTGGCCTTTTCCAGGATGCGTAGCTCAACAGGCGTAAGTTTGTTTTAACGTATGTAGAAGATCAAAGCAGGGCACATTAATACCAAAAAGTTTTAGTTTTCATAAAAAAAAACATGGCTTGGAGATAAATTTTCACAAACCTGTGTTAGATTGGGATGTTTATTTTAATTTGCATAAATTTGTTGAATCTACGTAACTGAAAGAACTGGCCAAGCAACCTCGTTGTAATGAATTAGTAAACATTAAGAAAGAATACTGACTACTCACAACAATCTTGTCCCAGTTGTGCGGTAACTGGGCCGGATTGGGCTATAGGAACTTCTGTTTCGTGGCTATCGGGGTTGACACATTAATATCTATTTTGGAGGCAGTTACTTTGCTCATCTTTGGACCATACAGATTAGAGCATTACGTCATTGTGATACTTGTACTAGAGGGCAACCGCCGTGCCCAGGGTGCCGGGTTCGAATCTGTAGATGTCACGAGAGGTGTCAGTCAAGCCAACAGTTTAAATATCCAAGCCAGTGCTCTCACGTGAGCCTCCGTCCAAGTTCTTATATTTCTTTATAACACCTTTTAACATCACATTTTGTATTAACGCTTAGTGCTACTATTAAACCCAAAAACGGAACCTCCAGTATCATGTCTAACCCAACCAACTACCATGCCACTGACCCTACCTTTCTCCTAAGTTATCCTGACATATCCAGCCCCCTGAAGGGGCAGGGGGAGGCGACAAAATATAATTAACTAAATAAAAAATAGTGTGAATTTAGTTTACTCTCACTGTATACACTATTTCTTAATAGAATGAACTGATAAATAAATATATATATATATTAACAAACTGAAACTATACGTCTACCAATTTCAGGTTAGGTATTGTTAGGCTGGGTAGTACTGTTATAATCAAACTGTAGTAAACACGTTTAAAAACTAGTTATATTATAAAACTATATTGGGCTGTGATAGTAAAAAGGTTTTATTTGAACGTAATTTCATATGTTTTATGAATCTAGATTTTGATATTTTAATAAAACTTGTGGACTAACATTTATAAATTAATACAATAGTTAAATATGTGCACCAACAACTTAGTTAAGTCAGTAGCTTTTGCCTACTGAGCTATGGGTCCCGGGTTCGATTCCCGGCATGGCTGAAAATTTATCATTGATGAAAATATGGGTTTACCCTTTCTCATTGATAAATTAACGGTCAGGGACTGGATATTGTGCCTGTCCTAGTCTTCAGTAATATTATAAGGCATATAAAGCTACGAAAGGCCTAGAAAGGCGATAGTGGAAAATATATGGCTTGAATAAAAAACTGAGCCAGGCTGGAAACAGTAATGGATGTACAGTAAAGTTAAATATGTCAGGTTCATATCGCCATTGACGGAGAAGTTGGGGTTTAACCCCAGTCGGGTGTCCTGGGTTTGTTTTACTATTATTCCACTCTACGCAACTGAGGGTATGTTTGCTCTAAATTGTACCTCCCTCGCCCCTAGTCAATCAACGTAACTATATTACGTACGGGTGACCTGGTGGTCTAGGGGTAAGGTGTCAGACTTCTGTGCTGAAGGTCCGGGGTTCAATCCTCGGTCCCGGCACAAATTTATCATTCGTCTCACAATCATCCTACCATTACACATTAGCGTAAGTGCGTATAACCCGAACGGGTAGTAAGACGCGGTGCTAATAATAATATATTACGTACGGCCCTGATGGATAGTAAGACGCGGCATAAAAGAAAACTACAAGAGTTTAATCTAACGCCAACAGAATAAAATGGGATTAAATTTAATAAAATGCGCCAATACTCGCCTTAACATAGGATTGGAAAGCACATTTTCCCGACCAACTACCCACAAAGCTCCTAATTTAGGATCAAACCCTGTTTTTATTAAACAAATGTAAGCATTCTAACGCACGTAATATATTCTTTTATACATGCTAAACTCCCCCATTGAAAATAACTTGGTGTCAAGTTTAACTATAGTATTTTAATTTTGAACATATTTTAATTACTAAGAAATTGTCTTAGTACTGTATATTAATAAAATGTAAGACTATACATTGTGCGTGATACAATTTAAAGCAAACTTGTAAATAATTTTAATAAGGCCACCATTCAATTTTTTCTGAAGTAATCCCTTGCTTGTGAAAATAATATGTATAATAATAGTATAAAAAGATTAAACTTTTCTTTGTAGGTTAGAAAAATATCCAGATTTTAGATTTGTATGTAAACTTGATTATAATCATAAAAATAAATCCCTCTTTTTTTTTCATTTATTTGAAGTAGTTAACTTGCACTTTCTGAACTAACTGATTATATCAGCACACAACATATTAACTAACTTAAAGTTAGAATAGACACAACATCCATCCCCCGACAATTAATCCTTCACTGTGAAAGTGAAAACCCATATTTAGCATATGATAATGTTTTCAGCCAAGCCAAGATTCAAACCCGGGACCCTTAACACTGTAGACAGACACGCTACCAAATGAGCTAAGGTTTCGGACTGAGAAAAATTAGTTAAAAAATAGTTAGATTAAGTTGGTAGATGTGATAGGATCCATCTTAAATTAGATCGTATTGGTTGTCTTAGTGTTATATAATCATATTAGACATATATAAATAGATAAAATAGATTTAGATTTTGAATAAAATAATGGTAAACAAATAAATATATTTAATGAACATTACGATATTTTGATATATTTTATGTTGCTATTTAAAAAGTGGTAGACAAATTCAAAGGTTTTAGAGACATAAGTATTCAAAATATAATTCTTAATTAGCAGCAAAAGTTGTTAAATTAAAACTCACTGCTTGATTATTTATTTTTTTCCATATTAGCTCTGTTTCGAAATTATTACATTATATAAGAGTGTAATATTGAAATGAACACCCTTACACAAAGTTATAGCTCTTGTTTAAAGCCTGATATTGTTTAGAATTGAAATGTTAACTTGTATCTCACAATACTAATGACACTACGATTGCGACCAGGAGTAGCTAATTCCATTTGATTTAAAACACGGATGAAGAGATTTCTAAACAAGGTAAATATAAAGTTTCTGTAACGAATAAAATGGAGTTGTCAAATTGTTATTTTTCTCGAATTACCTATGTGTAAAATATAGCTTTAGAATTTTGTTTTTAAATTAAGTATGTATTTATTCACTTTTATAGGCTTGTAAAGGTAACTATAAAAGTTAGTTTTTTTATATTATGTTCCTTATTGAAGTATATTTTAACTAACATTAATATTAAAATCACATCAGCTTTCAAGGTATTTTTATATTTAATAATCCTTGAATGTAATGGATCTAAATCTGGGGAGTTTAACAGCTACTCTAAATTTGTTATCAAATTTAAAGCATTAGTAGGCCATTTAATTATTCTTTCAGTGAAAGAATTTCTTGTGACGTGGTAATTGACACATAGATACAATGTTATTTTCGCAAGAGCAGGCCAACTGGGAAAAACAAGAAACAAAAACAAATTCGTCACCGAGAGAATTTTGAGAATATTTCATGCTTACAAGCAATATTTTACGATTTTAAGATAGTGAATAAACCGTGATAATATAGAGATAACCACTATTGGATTTATCTTATTTATTTAAATTTAACATTAATCGTAGCTATTTAAATTCTTACAAACATCCGTTCTTAATTAAATACTTAAATTCATCATATTTATTTGAGTCGCTAATTCGTCGTATTTATTTATTTTATTCCAATCATAATTATATTTAAATCTCCCATTCAAAGTATTTATTAATAGTATCTCAATCATTATAATTTTCTAAATTCCACTCATCGTATTTTTTTTAATTCTACCAATCATTGTATTTAATTAACTCACCAATTGATTGCACATATTAAAAAATTATTTCGACAATTATATTGATTTATGTCCCACTAATCATATTTATTTAAATTCTTCCAATAGTATTTATTTAAATATCCCCTTCATTGTAATTATTTAGATCTGCCATCCATCCTATTTATTTATTTCTTCCAATCGTCTTATTTAAATTCTTACGTTCACCATATATTTTTTTAATTCTTCTAATCATTATATTTAAGTTCTTTAAATTCTTCATCGAGTTATATTATTTAAGACTTGACATCATTAGTAACGATATAAAAATTATAAAATGAATCGAAAAGTGCAATGATCCGTTAGGAATATTAAAAAAATGACCTAACAAGAGAAGCATGTATGATAAATACATTAGTTTTTTTTCCTTTATATAATAAAAATAAGACCAAACACAAAATGTATAATGGTTAGACATGTTCGTGAAGTGAATATAGGGGGAAATAACCCTTTCAAAGTTAGAAACGTTACATATACTAATGGTCTGATTCTAATTTGTTTTGTTATTTACCTATGTGATTATTTTTCTAGCAAACAATGTAGCGAGTAGTCTACCATATGATGGAACTGTTCATTGTTTTATTACTTGAGAACAATAGATGTTTACATTCCATTGTGTGTGTTGATGTTTAAACTGTCAAGTTGTTTGAAGTAAGGTAGTACTTTGTGAGTCGGCATTGTAGGACGTGAGTACGCTAATTATGTTTTAAAATTATTGTAATAGTTTTATGCCTTTTACTTGAGATTATCTAAATATAGGTTAAGCTTCGTAAACATTAATTGTATATAATATTATGCATTAAATGTAATTTTGGGACAAATAATCTTAAAACATGTGCATTGAGATTAATGTACTTAGACCTGGTAACATTACTCGAAATTATGCTTTTATCTTAATTTAGTGGCCTATATAAAATGATAGAATATTAAATATTAAACCTATCAAAAAATCTAGTTTAAAATTTATAATTTAGATAAATATTTTACACATTAAAAATAGCTATAAATAAAATATATTTAGCTGTGGAATCGTAACTGTTACTTCAATCTGTACCCGAAATGAAGTTAAAAATACAAAATGTATGTTACAATAATTAAAAAATATTTCATATCGAACACAGCTGTAATTACAGTGTTTAAAATGACATGCTTGATTTATAATGTGTAGATAGCAAAAAGGATTAAAATCCAATTAGCTTTGTAACAAATGGACCACCCGCTTCGGTGGCCGCATGGTCTAAGGTGTACTTTCGCGTTAAACTAGACAGCCGCTGACGGGAAGAACAAGGTTCGAGTCTTGATAGAGCGTACTGAGGGTGATTTTCCCTAAATGGTTTTCCACTCTCCCTCTACGTTAATGCGAGTACACTTCATATTAATATAACCTTCATAATCCCTGAAACCATTAGTATAATTAGTACCCAGATGAGTAGTGAGACGCGGTGATAAAAAAACAAAAAAAATGGAAGAATTGAACCAGGTGCTATAAACCTATTTTACAGCTCTTCAATGTTGACGCCAGCGAGGAGAATATTTTGGTATTATATTAATAATAATACTTAGCGCTGCGCCTTACTACCCGTTCGGGTTATACGCTTCCTATTCTATTAAACTCGGAATATATCTCATACAACCGTTGTAGCACGATAAAATATCATAAAGCTGAGCTGAATTATACTTTAAGTTTATTCATCCTGTTTAGTTAGGCAAATTCTCCTACCTCACCTTGATGTTGGTAGTGTACTTCTAGGGAATATCTTCTTGCAAGAGTAATCTTAATTATCGTGGAAATTACGTTGGCGCGTAATGGCCGCTCGACCAATCAGCTTGGTCGGAAGTACGTGTTGATACTCGGCCACAGGCAGCGAGGCAAACAATGGAACACTCTTTACAATTGAAACAAAGAGCCCCGCTTCAAGCGTTCAAAAGTGAATATTTTCGAAGTATTCTGCTTTCTCCTAAGTTTATTATTATTATTATTAGCACCGCGTCTTACTACCCGTTCGGGTTAAACGCACTTACGTTAATGTGCAATGGTAGGGTGATTGTGAGATGAAATGGAGGACCTACAGTTTAACGTGGAATCCGAACCACGGTCAAGGCCTGGCATTCCACATATTCACAAGTTATGATTAATACACGTCTTGTCAGAGGTGAAGGAAGGGTTTGGCAATCAGATAAATCTGTGCTGGGACCGAGGATTGAACCCCGGACCCCCAGCACCGAAGTCCGACACCTTACCCTTAGACCGCTAGTCCTAAGTAACCCAATACATTGAAAAGTGACACCTGGATACGGGAAATGAACCCGGGACCTTTGGCTTAGTGCACAAATACTCCATCATCCATCCTCCGAACTTCATATTTGATATATATAGGCTCTACTTAATTGTATAGCGTTGCTTCCTTGCATATTTCTCATTAGTGGTTTTCCAGTCTCCCTCCACGCCAATGTGGTTACACCTCTAAATTACACCGTCCTCATCCCTAACACATTACATATACGTGTAATATGCGTATAACCCGGACGGGTTGTAGGACGTGGTGTTGAAAAAACATCAGGATTATTTACGTTTACGTTTTTAAACCATAATTTTAAAAATATTTAGCCCATATTATATAAATGACCTTGGAGTGGTATCGATGTAAATTAGGCCTACACCTGCCGGCGAGGGCTTAACTAGATAAATAAATCGCAACTGCGCTCATATTATTTTTAACAGATAGAAGAATAAAACACAAACATTTTAAAATAAAACAAATCCCAATTTCAAAAGAGTAGATTTATGACACACTCATGGCTGAGTTGAAATTCAATTAAATTGGGCGTTAATCAAATTTTAAAAATAGAGAGCAATGTTCATATGTTACTGTGTTTGTTACGAGAATTACAATTTAATTTACCTTTTGGTTATGCTTTGTGGTGATGTTTTGCTAGTACACCCAGTTTTTTGAATTGCTTTTTCCTGTTGTTTACCATTAAATATATACTGTTTCTCTCTCTCAAGGAAAAAAACCAACTACTATGTAAATGGAAAAAAACGGAATAAGCTGAAATATGAAACACGTAAATTTAACTTTATACATAGTCAAATGTATATAATATGTGTTAACCCTCCCCTGAATAAAGGGATATTGTGTACGCAAATTATAAGTAAGTTTGGACAAAAAATAAAATTGAATATTGGTTTAATTTTTTTCAATTCCTAGTAAAAGCTAATAAAAAATTATTGAAATCTTAAAAAATATAGAACATATAGGAATGTATGTTTGGTAAATTTATGTATCTGATCTAGTTTTTTTTAACACTAATTTTACAAATTATGCTTTTAAAAATTGTTTGACTTACAATTTGTTTGTAGTTATTATATATTTATTTATTTCCGTACTCATATTAATGTATATTTGAACACCCTGAAATAAGCCAAATTTAAGAATGCAGAATGTAGAAAAAGAATATGCATTAACACTAGTTTTTGTGGAGGCCGGGACCACATAATTGAATTAACTTCCACACTCAGCCGTGATGCTAATGTAGGACGTAATTCCGAGGTCATTGCTGAGCTTACAAAACGATATGGCTTGTTCTTCCCTAACCAGGCAGCTGTCTGCACACAAAATCCAGATACAGGTCGCAGCTTTGTTATGGGCGTTAGTTGTTGTACCAAAACTCCTCCCATTTTTGGTTTCGAAGACAAAGTGAGGCTCATAAACCAGTTGTTCCTCTCCCGTGTGGATCCTACATGGTTGAAAACACTTGGAAGAACGTCTATTGCCATGAAAGCCTGCAAGTTGATGCGATGTTTCCTTGCTGAGCCGAAAGAAACACTTCTAATGTAGAGCCAACATTCTAAAACTAATTTCTCATAGCAGATCAATGAGACGCGTTAAACACGTTGAAAAATCCCTCATTATTTAAGAAAGTGTTTGATGTTTTTAGTTATCATTTTCAAATAAATATAGGTGAAAATTATCAGAAGGTTTCTGATCAGTTAAATAGTATAAAATTTGAAATTATATTTTTTTAAATAACCCAACGATACTTTACGCAAAAATTTGTGTTTCTGAGATGAAGCAAAACGTTGGAAATCTAGATTTAGCCTTCCTTTATAAAATAAAGTCATTTAAGATAATGTGATATCGTTTTACAGGGTTTTATGTAAGATATCACACTTATTTTTTATAAACTTTAAACTTAAAAGTTTAAACTTTTTAAATGGTCAGAACTTTCGTCAACATTTTGGTGAAAGCAATATTAAAAATTACCAAAGCACTTCATAAATCATCCGGGATTTATAAATGTTTTCCATATTTTTCAGTGCTCTCGCGTGTTGCGCCCTTAACTTTATTTTACTTCGTCTTGATCATTTATGGATCTTTTCTCCTCACTCAATACTCAATATTTTTATTGTAGGCCCACTCGCTAAAGTACAACATTGTCTCAAAGTTCCAAATTTACGTTCATGTATTAATACTAAACATGTGTTTTCACCCCAGTGACAGATGATGTCAATTTCGAGAGATGTATTATTTTCAATGTTTGTAACCTTATATTCATGTTTTATATATTAGTGGGGTTACAGGTAGTGCATGAGATAGTAGAGGAAGTAAGACTGAGATGGTATGGGCGTGTAATGAGGATGTTGGAGTACATGAGATAGTAGAGGAAGCAAGACTGAGATGGTATGGACATGTAATGAGGATGTTGGAGTACATGAGATAGTA
>CABFWO010003326.1:21610-90544 GCA_902155825.1 Timema genevievae
GGGGGGGGGGGGGGGGGGCAAGAAAGTGATGGGCGTAGTAGAGGACAGAAAGTGTCAAAGTAAGAGGAGAAGAAACTAAACAAAGAATAGTGGTGGAAGGAAAGAGGAAGATGGAGGCATTTTACTAAATTGACCCGGCCACAGGCTAAAAACCTATGTTGATGGAGATTATGATGCTATTATAAATTGTTACTATTATGGTGATCCGAGAGACTCTTCTAAACAAAGTGAAATAAGGAAATATATATTATGAAACAGTAAAATAGGTAAACCTGTAAAGTAGCAGTCCTACCTTAATGGATTACACCATGGCCCTACGCTACACCATAATGAAACTATTCAAGGTAAGCCAGCTATCTTTCGGGGTAAACGTACAGTAAATAAAATCCAATAAATGTTTTAATGAAAATATTCACTATTTACATTTATAATATTAAGTAAATATACCATTTATTTTCATTTAAACCAACCTTGGCTTCTTTGAAATAAAAAGAGGGTGCTTCGTTTGTGCATTGAATTAATATAAATATTGGTGTATATAATGAAGGGGGTGGTAAACTAACTGTACTTCGGAATGATTAGCAGCGTCCAAGAGCGTTTGGGTTCAAACTAGCGGTTAATTTCAGGAGTTCTCTAGTTTCAAAGCGTGTCGAGCCTTAAGTAAATTCACGGATATTTAACCACCGCAGGGAGAGAAGTGGTTTTTTTTTGTGTTTTTTTTTGCTGTGTATCCCTGCAACGTCACATCCGTCAGAGGTCGAAAGCAACGCTTTCCGGAGACGAGCTATCTAGTGCAAGACCCTTCAAGCTTACATGTACTTTGTTAATATATGTTTACTCTATTTAAAACAGTTTCACTTTGTTATTATTATAATACAGATGAAAGAACATGATATTATTTCTAGGGTTATCTCTTTGGAGTTAATCTCAACTCTTGAAAAGTGCTTGTGACGCGATCCAGACAAGTCTGAAGAGGGCAGTAGTAAAATTATTTCTCTGAAGTTTAAAATGTAATGTATGAGCGCAATAAACTTAAGATTAAAATAACTTATTAAAATGAAACTTTGCATAAGTGACTAACGGAACTTTAAGGACGTGCACTTGGGGAGTGCTTGTCTGATGCCTTAACCCTTATGAACCTAGGTTTATATTACTAAGAAGATATAAAATAATTGTTCATTACATTTAAATTTTCATATAAATGGCCGTTTAGAAAATATGATTCTATTTTTGGGAGGGACAAAATTTATAATATTTAACTATAATATTTATCAAAGGGAAAGCTGCTGATTACATAAATCATCATCATCATCATCGACTATTTCCAGCCTGTGGTGTGATCAGTTCAGGAAAATGCCTCCATCTTCCTCTATCCTTCCAACATTCTTCTCCTCTCACACCCCCCTCGGTGGCGTAGTTAGCTAACTCGCCAGTTTCATGTTGAGCTAGAATTCCGAGGACGAGGAGATCGAGGTTCGAATCTCAGTCGGGTGAACTGGGCTGGTTTTTCCTCAATGGTATTCCACTCTCCCTCCAAGCAAATGTGGATTCACTTCCTCTAAATTCAACCTTCTCGATTCCAAACCCATTAGCATAATTAGTACTTAAGCGTATAACCCTAACGAGTAGTAAGACTCGGTGCTAAAAAACTTAATTCTCCTCTCACTTGCACACTTTCTGTTATCTGTTCCTCTCATCTCTTTCTTGGCCTCCCTTGTCGTCTTTTCCTTACATACTAAATTTTCATAATTTTCTATGGCATCCTCTCCTTTTCCAACCTCATTACATGTCCATACCATCTCAGTCTTGCTTCCTCTTCTATCTCATATACTCCAACATCCTCATTACATGTCCATACCATCTCAGTCTTGCTTCCTCTACTATCCCATGTACTCCAACATCCTCATTAAATGCCCATACCATCTCAGGCTTGCTTCCTCTACTATCTCATGTACTCCAACATCCTCATTACATGTCCATACCATCTCAGTCTTGCTTCCTCTACTATCTCATGTACTCCAACATCCTCATTACATGTCCATACCATCTCAGTCTTGCTTCCTCTACTATCTCATGTACTCCCTATACCCACTCTTCCCCCCTCCCACTCTTTCCCTAGACGTATGAATACTTGAAAGTAGATCTAGTGATATTTCTAGCTGTAATATTAAAATTGGACTGTAAAAAGGTGGTAGCTGATGACGACAGTATGATATATTCGTTTTAAAATTTTAATCTAATGACCAAGGAGAAATTTCAACCTCAACTCATAAGCTAAAATTCAAATACAGGCAAATAGAAATGTCAAATACAGATCTACAGGAAAGTTTTAACTACAAAGTCCATAAAGAAGTTTTGACCACAAATTCAAAGCGAAATTCAGTCAAAAATTCAAAGATAAATTTAAACCACAAATCCAAATAATAAAGTCGCCTCTCGTCTGGCCACATTAACATGACGTATGACTGACAACTAGGAAATTGTTGAGGATAAAGTAAAAGATTTACCACCTACCCAACAATTTCCTGGATTTTCCTCACTTTTAATTGAAGGGATGATTCATAAGGCATCTACTTTTTGATTTAAGGGTTTCGATTTTGATTTAGGTCAGGAAAGATTAATTTCCATAGAGAATAAGAGTTGGTTGCTTTTCATGGGCTGATAAATAATGTAATAAAGGGATCAAGTTTTTTTTAGCACCGTATCTTGTTATACACCTTTGTACTAATTACACTAATGTGTTAAAAAATAGGAAGGTTTAATTTAGATGAAGTACACCCACACCCCGTCTTCGGCAGTCGTGTATATTGCAAGAGTATCGCCTTAAACCATGCGGCCACAGAAGCTGGTTATCAAGTTGATGAACTTGTATTTGTAATGAATTACGAGTATAACTCAGGTTAAAAAGTTGCCAATTGCCACGGCCTCTGGAACTGAAACCGTACTAAATAGTTCACGATTTGAGTTAGGAGATTGGGTAAATCTTAGTAAATAAATGAAATCCTGTTGATACCGTTAGTCAAGTTTAGGTTTTAAAGGTATAGATAGGGGTTTGTTTTTTTTTAAATAGAGAGAAGTTTGTCATTTAATTCTGTACAAAGTTGTTCAGGAGTTCAATACGAATGTTGGGACAGATGAGATATATTCGGAAACAGAAAATACGTGAAATCAAGTTTCTATTGTAACACAATTTGGGACTAATTTGAATAAAGCCCTCAAGATTTGTGAAATTAATGTACAAGTTATCTTTAATCAAATTTAAATTCACGAGACAATCAGGAGTAGAAGACGTGGACCTCAGGCGTTCTTAACAAAGGAACACTCGGTGGAATTCTCATATAAATTACGTTTATAATCAAGTTACGTTGGTTAAAAGTTATTGTTATTATTTTTTCTCAACTTACTACCCATCTGGGTTACACGAAAATGTATTACGCTAGTGGGGTTATAAGAGAAAGGCATAAGTTTAAGTAAATGAACTCAAATTTGGATGGAAGAAGAGTGGGAAGCAAAAAAAAAACCCTCAATACACCTAACCAGGATTTAAACCCGGGTCTATTCATCTTCGGTAAACCAGCTATATGAGTCTTACATTTAATCTTCGTGCCCATCAATGTTGTTAATGTTATATTTGAGTGTAATTTTCAAAATAGTCATAAAACTGATATAACATAATATTACTACCTAAGTAGGCCTACATGTCCTTAGCAAAGCAATTTGTTTGAAAGGGGATTCCAATATTAAAACCATTTAATACTACTAGACGTTACTAATATCTGGACCTAAGCATCTTAATTTCAGCAATGTAAGCGGTATTAGGTTGTAAGGCTATACATAAAAACTATTCTGCTTCATCAATATCTACAAACATGCACTAGCATCTACATACCAGTGACGTGTCGTGAAGTGTTGCCAGGATGAACAGCAATAGTTTAAACTGTACCCGTGAATTATTCACACCCCTCAGTAGAACGGTCATTGGTCAGGTCTCGAGGGGAATACATTCCCGTATGAGACATGCAGAGCAGAACCTATGTTTGATTGGTCAAATAGGGCGAGAACATATCACAGGTACAGTTCTAACAAGGTCTGCTCCCCTTGCAACACTCTACGACACGCCACTGATACATACAGTCGAATTTTGATGTGAAGAAGCTTTTAGAATATACCCAATAAAATCATGTTAACATTGATCACATTTTAATATATTGTTAATGTTATTTTATAGATATATATAAGAATGTATAGTGAGTGTTTGGGCTACATCATTCGTAGCTCAGTTTCTGGAAATATTATCCAGTACTAATGTACTGTTGTCCAGGGGACGTCCAAATGTACTAATAGTACATCCTTTCCATGGAGGCTCTTTACATGTCCTGATGAGATGAGGTGATGGTGAGTATAAGATTGCAAAACCAACACCACTCACTTCTTACTCACCCTTCACTTTTACTTTACTGTACATCCATGACTGCTTCCAGCCTGGGTCAGTTTTTTATTAAAGTCATATTTTCCACTACCAGCTTTTCGTAGCTTCATATGCCTTATAATATAACTTAAGACTAGGACACGCACTACATCCAGTCCCGGTCGTCAATTTATCAATGTGAAAGGGTAAACCCATATTTTCATCAATTATAAATTTTCAGCTACGCCAGAAATCGAACCCGGGACCCATAGCTCAGTAGGCAGACACACTAACGTCTGAGCTAAGGCATCGGATCTTCATTTCTACTCATTCTTCTTACTATATCCAGCCCAATAACGATCAAAGGTGACAACTGCAGATGCTTTGACTTGACGTGTAAATACATAAAAGTACATCTCTTTTTTTAATCGATTTGATAGCTCTTCATATATAAATTGGGATTAAAGTTAGTATTTATTCAGATGTTTTACACCTTTCGATGGCTTAACATATAAAAATGGTAAAACTACAATAAAGATCCACGTTTTCATGAGCAAATCTAGATAAACGCTTCAACACCGCAGAATATTCCACGGTCTAACCGTGAAAAGAAGGGGGAGGGGGGGGGACTGAACAGTATTTAATTAAACCGTGGAGGATGTTGACAAACCGTGCACCCTCTTGAGACTAGGCTGGGAGGGGTGGGATAACCCACGAAACGCGGGATTCAAGAGACCAGGAGAGGTTTATGGGCGTCAACCGATTCAGCGACGATTCGAGTAAAAAAAAAAAGGTCGTGATGATATTTGTTAGCGTGTTATTCAGGTCCAAAGAAGCAAAAGCATTTAAATAACTCTGTCTGATAATCTCTGTGTATACCCATTGTAGTTTTCAGTATATTTCCTGAAATTAACAAAACATTTTTCACATTTAAGGGTGATCCAGCAAAATAAATCGGTGCAACGTTTATAATATGTTTTATTTATATAGCAAAATTGGGTTCATGAGTGGTAAATTTACATCCATTACTTTTTTCAGCCTAGGTCAGTTTTTATTCAAGCCATATATTTTCCACTACCTGCTGGCTAGGCCTGTCATAGCTTTCTTCATATGACTTCTATCTTAAGACTAGGACAGGCACAATATCCAGTTCCCTGCCGTTAATTCACCAATGTGAGAGGGTAAACCCACATTTCACTAATAATACATTTTTTGGCCATGCTGGGTATCAAACTCGGGACCCTTAGCTCAGGAGACAGACACGCTACTGACTGAGCTAAGGTTTCGGATACCTAAAGAATTAATGTAAAAATATCCTAAATGAAGAAAGAGAAAATTCAAATCAACGTGTGAAACTTTACCTTTATTGATTTTATTTTTCTTAGCACCGCGTTTTACTACCTGTTTAGGTTATACGCCTATGAACTAATTTCACTAATGGTTCAGGAGTTAGGAAGCCTTAATTTAAAGTAAATTCACCCGCATTTGCGTGGAGGGAGATTGTAAAACAACTTCGTGAAAATCACCCTCAGTGCACCCGGCAAGGATCGAACCTGGATCTCCCCGTCTTCTACAGGCTAGTCCGACACGATATTAGTGAGTTAGACCACGTGGTCACTGAAGCGGGTTGCCTTTATTTCCCATCATTTTTTCCTAATATTCATCATTCGGATTGTATATTCGGGATTAGTAGGTAATATTCTATATGCGCATTCAATATTTAATAAATAAAGTGTATTCGAGCCATCACTAATACGAATCAGCCGGGGATATGCGTCCAGACTCTGTTAACGCATGTTTGGCTGTTATATCCCCTCGCTCGTACCGTCCAATGGACTGTATTAATGCAAACGGACCCATTAACATTGGCAGCACCGCCTTTGTAACAAGAACCATTGTGCGATGTTGCCGACAGACAGACAGACAGACAAGGTAGTTCTCTCGCGGCCCGATCTTTCTAGGGAATACAGTACCTAGCAAGCGGGTCGTTATGAGCGAGTTTATCTCCTTTGGTCTTGTTAGGACAGTTAACAGCTACTAACAGGTGATAAAGGAAGTTCAAGGTGGGACGGAAAGGGGAAGAGAAGAAAGGCCAGTTTTTTTGTTTTTTTTTCTGCAGTTTTTATGGCCAAACATTTGTTTGGCTAAAATATTGCTTCAGTAAAAACATAAGAGTTTAATTTTCTTCACATGGTGATACCAACAGTTGTTGAATATCTGTTATGAGCACAGCGGCATCAGATGATAAACTTTTTAAATTAAGATAAGAAAATTGGTCATTAAATTCCAGTCCACACTTGACAGATATTCAGGAACTGTTGTTATCACCATGGGAAGAAAATTAAATTCTATGTTTGTACTGGAAAACATATTTTATTTATTTAGGACAAAAAAAGAGTTTTGCCATAAAAACTGGAAAAAAAAACTTGCTTTTTCTCGCGTCCCGTTGCAACCCACCTTAATGTGCTACGTGCTGAGCCTTCTCCACGGGCCTGTTCAGATCGTGTAGGGCTACAAATTAATAAACACGGTAAGAAGGACATTTTAGAAAATAGAGACATAGTTTCTTGCGCTTAGTGTTGAAACAAATGCACTTTATTTTTTGTATTTTATCAGTACTAAAATTATATAACCGGTAAAACCATTGCGAAGCTTTCACACATCCAACCTTCCCCTTCCCCAACCCCACCCCCAAATAAATGATTTCGTTTTTTATTGGGTTGTTGAAATTAAATACTCAGCGAAGTGTATACACAAAATAGCAGAGAGAGTTTATTTTCGGTAATTGATATAAAAAATATTGTTAGATTTTTCTTTTAACTTAAATTTTAAACAATGTGTTTTAACGTAAACTGACTATGCTATGTCAGAAGTCGCTAAAAAATCCTATCCACTGATACCTTATTCATCGCTGTAGGCTTTGTATCAGTTGAGGAAAAAGGGATGTTGACAACAGAAATAATATTTCGGATTAGAGATCCCCCCTCCCCCTTCGGTGGCCGCATGGTTTAGGGCGTCACTCTCGTGATAGTTTGTACTGTCCATGACGAGTTGATTGGGGTTCAAATCTCAGTCAGGTGTGTTGAGGCTGGTTTTATTTTAATATCCACCATTATGGCAACATGAATTTCAAGTTTTAAAATAACGGGCTTCCTATTAAAAATCAGACTACTTGATAACCATCAGAATCACAGCGGCCGGCCTCTTGTCCTAGTGCTCAGCATTCCCGGGTTCGATTCACACGAGTACCATAGGTATTTTCCCAAAGGTTGATAACTATTCCTCTAGTTGACATGATCTGGTTAGTTAGGCTTAAGTTAGGTTTTAAATATTTATACTGACACATCATCAGCATCATCTTATCGGGACGAAGACCAGCCAAAAAACCTGGAAGCGTACGCTTAAAAAAACACAGCCATCGTAGTTCCGGGATTAGCCTGCTATTAATATATGTTTATTGATTTGTATTAGGCCTACATTGCTGTGTAGGGATAGTGAACTTGATAGAATAATTTTTATAGATATATATATATATAGCCGTTTACAGTGACTGCATTTCATGTGTAATTATTATTATCATCATCATTATTAGGTGTTCTGTCTTACGACAAGTCCATTCCTTTTATCAGTAAACTTAGACCCCCAATGCACCCTGTCCTCTGACTCCTTCAGCTCCTTCAAGTCATCCAATATTTGAATTCTACTCCTTTCTTAAGCTCCTCTTTCCCAAAACCTTCCCTCCTATGACGTCGTGTGAACGACAGTTCCTCCTACACAATAAATAGTTGAGAAATGACTATTGCACACGGGAATCGAATCTGAAACCTTTGGCTTAATGCACCAACGTTTTACCACTTAGCTATCAAGGATTTCCCCCAACACTTGGGGTAATTCATCACTGCTAAGTCAAAGGTCCCGAGTTCAATCCCCATTCTATGGAGTCATTATTCAACTTCATATAACATAAAAACACTTTTTGTTCATCAAACAATCCAAACACGCAATGAATGGAGTTTTTTTTCCCCGCATATTATTTTGTAAAGCAGTCTCATTTTTCGAGTGGGCTATGGACGATCAATCATTGATTCTTCCGCCAGTTATTGTGGGATCTGGTGTCAGCCAGGATATTTATTATCTTCTTTATAGATGAGTATTGTTGGGGAAACTTTGCGTACGACTTTGAAGATATTAAATTATTATGAATGCGTGAGATAAAAGCGTTTCATCCTTTTATTAGTAGAATGCTCTCTCTCATATGTTCGGCTGTGTATGTGAGCTGCGGAATCTTGTGTACGAGTTGCGGTCCACTCACTTGAGAGAGAGAGAGAGAGAGAGAGGTACGAGTTACTGCCCACTCACTTGAGAGAGGTACGAGTTACGGCCCACTCACTTGAGAGAGAGGTACGAGTTACGGTCCACTCACTTGAGAGAGGTACGAGTTACTGCCCACTCACTTGAGAGAGGTACGAGTTACGGCCCACTCACTTGAGAGAGAGGTATGAGTTACGGTCCACTCACTTGAGAGAGAGGTATGAGTTACGGCCCACTCACTTGAGAGAGGTATGAGTTACGTCCACCTAATTAGCAATGAGCTTTCTATCAAGTTGTCTTACATTTCAGACAGAAACTATTATAGTCTCATGTCGACATCCCTCGTAATATACAAACTTCCTCAGTTCTTGTCGTTCAATGGTTTTGGCAAAAATTTGAAGGTTTGTTTTGTTAGGTTAGGTTAGGTTAGGTTAGGTTAGGTTAGGTCAGGTCAGGTCAGGTCAGGTCAGGTCAGGTCAGGTGAACAGCCCCGGCCGCAATTCGTACGTGGCTTTAAAATTGTGATGCCGCAATTCAACTGTCTCTCTAGAGGTAAACAACTCGTGTAGCCACAACTCACCTGCTGCCATTTTCAGTAGGAGCACTAAATAGATTCTTGGGAACGCGACGCACAAGAAAATACCACCAGTTTCTTAGTAAAATATTGTATAGTAGCTTATGATTATCTAATATTATATAGACAAAAAGTGTTTTCAAAAATTGTTTGAATTTATAAAGAGACACACTGGTAAAAACGTGGTATCCATCTTCAGGCTCGCATTATAATGGAGATATCGAGGTTTGAATCTTTTCTGGGTACAGTTGTGGCGATTTTTCATATAGATATATAGCTGTGTTGTTTCCAATCTCCCTCTCTATAAATTCTTTAAACTACACCCTTTCCTCTACCTTATAAACTAAGCAATCAAATAACTTGTGTACTAAAAAGGATCTACATTATGAAAAGAAAAAGTTATATTCAGTCAAAAAATGTAATCTGATTTCTTACTAAAATTATTCAGGATTTATCAAATCCAACTTGACGTCATGTGACACAATTTTTTTTACTCTGTTTATGATATAATAACTATAGCATATCAATTTAAAATAATATATTATTATGTGTATCAATGAGAAAATACATAAGCATTTCATTCGCAAAGATTTTTAATAAGGTGAAGCTACCTATTTAGTAATTATACAACTAATATTAATTAGTTTAAGATATTGTTCGGGAAATAATTTTTAAGTTATTTAAATTTGTGTTATTAACATATTCACAACAATTTTCATATCTGTTTATAAAGTGCATTTAGTAATTTGAGAAATTTCAAGTAAATTTTGTATCTGGTATCCAACGATTAATTATGACTATCATTTATTTATTGATTGACAAACCAATCTGTTTATTTTTTATTTATTTTATTTAGTAGTTACAGATATCTTATAGCTTTTAACTCTGTTAAATGTGTAATGGAAAAATTCCAAAATTATTAATGTAATATAGTTTAAATTTTTTATTAGAAATACTGGATACATCAAACCAAAGAGGTATGGTTATTTAACGATTTAAACGCATGCAATCTGTGAATATAAATTGTTGAATGAATACTTTTCAAAACTTCTTTCTTTAGTATCTATCATTCAAACATTTTCAATATAATTGGTTAAATAATAATACAGTTCTTAAAGGCCCCTTTTAATTAAGTGAAACAGATCTTGTGTTGAAGAAGGAGATTTATGTAATATTCCATGACGTCGTAAAAAGGGAAGCCAGAAAATTGTATTCACTATTTCAATTTTGTGTCCATAAAATCTGACAGTATTGAGAAGTTTAATCAATTTTCACAAAGGCAGCATTTCAAAATTTTCACCAGCCTCTTGCCTCATTTTACTATCTCCATGAATGTGAGCTTTGGAAACGGAGGACTTCAGTTTAACTAATAACTGATCTCCGATGTAATCAAAACTTATATCATATCATGAAAATTTGATTTAAAACTCTTCACACGCTCAATTTTGTCTCGTCGCTATGTCAGAAACTGTAGAAAAATACCATTTAAAAATTGAATTCCTACGAATATAATTTTGTTTTAAAATACCACCAAGTTATAATATTTCATAATCCAAAAACGAAATGCCCATGTTATTTTATTAAATAAAACTTTGTGCCATAGAATAAAATTTTACTTTATGATCTGCTTTAGAAAGATACTTGGGATGAATTTTATTCAGAAATAAAAAAAATTATATTTACGATAAAACATCGTCAGGAATAAAAAGAGATAAAAAAAACCTTAAAGTTTCTGAATGATCTGAGTCCAGAAGAAAAGAAAAAGAAAAGTGAGATGTAAGAAAGAGATTAGGGAGTATAAGAAGTGGATGAAAGACCAAATATAAAACCATTTCTTCAAAGGGTAAGTTAGCTACTCACAACTGTTGTTTATTTGCAAGTAAGCAGAAAGTGATTAAAAAAATCTCGAACTAGCTCGGTAACTTACACGAGTGTTCAGTTAAAGGAATCTAATCTCGAATAATATCCGCATGAAAAACACCAGATAGATATAATACATTGGTTTATTGAATATGTAGAATATTTTTACTTAACTTGTTCTGTCCTGTCAGATGTATATAATAATAATTGTAATAATATAAATACAATTTGAACCAATTTTAAATATTAGATCTGCGTTTAGTAAATTATTAAATGAAATAAGTTTCTAGATTATAATATAACAGTGGCGTGTTGTGGAGTGTTGCAAGGGGAGCAGACCTTGTTAGAACTGTACCTGTGATATGTTCTCGCCCTATTTGACCAACCAAACATATGCTCTGCTCTGCATGTCTCATACGGGAACGTATTCCCCTCGAGACCTGACCAAAGAGTGTTCTACTGAGGGGTGTGAATAATTCACGGGTACAGTTTAAACTAATGCTGTTCATCCTGGCAACACTTCACGACACTACACTGTAAAATATATATTAATTATATTTATGAACCGTATTAAACTATTTATCCTAATTTATTTTGTTAAATTCATTTAAATATATAAATTTTTAATGGGTAGATATATATTTTTAATTGGTAAATATATTTTAATTGGTAAATATATTTTAATTGGTTAATATATATTTTTAATTGGTTAATATACATCTTTAATTGATAAATATATATTTTAATTGGTATATATATTTTAATTGGTAAATATATTTTTAATTGGAATATATATTTATTTATTTGTAAAAAGAATGTGTCTGTTTTCTGGCTCCTAATAAATACATCAGTTATATTGGTAAGACACCAATGAACTATGATATTTGGTTTTAAATGTTTTAGCTGATATTCACATTGATTAATAGAGATTATGATTATATCATATTAAAATTAAAGCTAACATCTCTAAAAGTCACACATTTAAAGTCGTATTCTTTTCGAATAGAAATGATTTTTTGTACAACCATTGAACAAACTTGCCAAGTGTCTTATAGGGCCCCTACACGATCAGTCAAACTGTCAGTATTTATAAATTAATAATTAATACTGAAAGTCTGACTGATCGTGTAGGGGCCTATAAGGGCCTAGGCTTCTTAGGAAGAAACCACATTTAAAATTAGATCATAAAGTACAAAACAGGCTTATAAAAAAAACTTAGTTGTAATAAAGTATATACTGACCGATGCACAGATATTATTTAAATAGGTTAGTACAAATTTAAATAATAGAAGGATAAACATTGGGCACGTTATTTAAATTAAGTGCCAAAACAACATAAAATAGAAACTATTTTGCATAATTATTTCATTGAAATCCCTTCTCTGTTGAAACGGCGCGTTTTTGTCTAAATGCTTACGTTAGTACTTCTAGAGAAGCACTTAACAACATAACCAACCTCTAAACTTAGGAACAGCCATGGAGAAGTTTTGTACAAGAACTAGATGATGAGGAGACAGTAAAATGAAATGGTGTGAAGGGAAATAGGATGACTAGGGTTGGTAGCTCTGGAGGGAGGCAAAGGGCGTCTGACGTAAACAAAACCCAGCCATAAATCTGCGAGATGATCAAAACTGTATGGGTAGTTAGGAAGCGAAGAGAGAAGTGGGGTAGAGAAAGTACAACGGCCCTTGTAGCAAACAAATGAATTGGAAAACAAAGGATGACATTTTGGGCGGGACAAACCATTAATGGGAGGGGAACGAGGATGGGGGATTGGAAGCATGGAGGATAGGAGGGGGGGAGACAAATCTCGGGGTAACCTTAAAATTATTTTAATCAACGTATTGATGATAAAAAATTGAAGTATGATTTATGAATATAACGCNGTCAATTAGTTTTTTTATTCTTACCAAGAAGTTGACCTGGCGGTCTAGGGGTAAGGTGTCAGACTTCTGTGCTGGGGTTCCGGGGTTCAATCCTCGGTCCCGGCACAGATTGATCTGATTGCCAAACCCTTCCTTCACCTCTGACAAGACGTGTATTAATCACAACTTGTAGAATGTGAGGAATGCCAGGCCTCCACCGTGGTTCGGATTCCACGTTAAACTGTAGGTCCTCCATTTCATCTAATAATCACCCTACCATTACACATTAACGTAAGTGCGTATAACCCGAACGGGTAGTAAGACGCAGTGCTAATAATAATAATAATAATAATAATAATAATAATAATAATATGCTTACCAACATTTAATACTAAGATTGTATTAAATCCACCCGGCACCTTAGCTCAGTTGGCAATGTGTCGGCCTACTTAGCTAAGGGTTCCGGGTTCAATTACCTGTATGACCGAAAATTTATCATTGATGAAAATATGAGTTTATCCTTTCATATTGATAAATTAACGGCCGGAGACTGGATGTTGTGCCTGCCCTAGTCTTAATTTATATTATAAGGCATATGAAGCTACAACAGGCCTAGCAAGCCGGTAGTGGGAAATATACGGCTTGAATAAAAAACTGATCATAGGCTTGAAACAGTAATGGATGTAAAAAATAATTGTATTAAGCCCAATATAAAATGATTTTAATATGCCGATGTGAAAAATAACCTCGGCAGTTTAGTAAGTAAACAAATGTTTAAGAATTTTTCATATTTTAGAATCTTGTTTTATTGACTTGAAAAGTTAGTTTGAAGGAGATAATGAACACGCAAGCTTTTGGAGCTTTTTAATAATTAATTGTAGAACAAACACCATAGTCAAATCTCAGAACACTGATCAATCACTCAGTAAAATAAATAAACCTACTTTCAAAGCAACACTTTTGTACGTTAACTTGAAATCAAACTTTTAATTCTTAAAGATCAGATGACAGACTAGAAATATGTAAATATTTTCTTTATTTTTGTGAACTTGATCCCAAATATTATTATTATCATCTCGTCTTACTACCCGTTCGGGTTATACGCACTTACGCTAATGTAGGGTGATTGTGGGATGAAATGGAGGACCTACAGTTTAACGTGGAATCCGAACCACGGTGGAGGCCTGGCATTCCTCACATTCACAAGTTGTGATTAATACACGTCTTGTCAGAGGTGAAGGAAGGGTTTGGCATCAGATAAATCTGTGCCGGGAGCGAGGTTTGAACCCCGGACCCCCAGCACAGAAGTCTGACACCTTACTCCTAGAACCGCCAGGTCACCCTAATAAAGTATAGTTTTTCTTGTAATAAAATGGCATTTTTCTTTAAATTATTGGCACATTTCAGCAGATAAGCTTCATTTTCACGTTTTTATGACACCGCGTCATACTACCCATTCTGGTTTTACGCCTATGTACTGATTAAGCTAATGTGTTAAAGGTGAGAAAGATTGAATTCAAAAGGAATTGTACCAGCATATGCGTGGAGTAAAAGTGTAAAATCCACCCTAAATACACCTAACTGGGGCTCGATTCCCGATCTCCCCGTTAACGCCAGTCCTTTCTATTGCTAGCCTGACGATACAGACCACGCGACCTTTGAAGTGGGTTAGTTTTTTTAACGCCCTTTTAATGGTAGTTTCTGTTAAGAGAGTATAATATGGCCCGTAGCCAGTGTCGGCTGGACTTGTCAGGATCTCGTACATAAACCAAGTGTACTCGTGTAGCCTGGTGTGAGAGTGTGTGAGAATAAAACCAGAACTCTGAGTAAGAGCGATAAAGCGGCTCACAATAAAGTTGGAGTGCTTTTATTAAAAGAAACAAACTGTAAAAACTCATCTTTTTTTCCCTCCACTTTGTCTTACTTTTTTTTTTGTTAGCACCGCGTCTTACTACCCGTTCGAGTTATACTCTTATGTACTAATTACGCTAATGGTTTTAGGGATTTGTGAGGAGGTGATAACTATAGGAAGTGTGCCCACATTCAAGTGAAGGGAGAGTGAAAAACAATTTTTGGGGAATAAACTCAGCTCACCCGAACGAGAATCGAACCTCGATCCCCCCGTCATCGGCAGTCTAGGTATATTGTGAGAGTAGCGCTTTAGACCATGAGGCCACCGATGAGGGTTTCGCCTTACTACCCGTCAGTCTGGGCTACACGCATAATAATTACACTTATAAGAAGGGTAAAATATATATTAGAATCTTACATTTTATGTAAATGCATTAACGTGGATACAGAGCGGGTCACCATTTAAATCCAGCCGGGATTCGAACACTCCCCTCCCGACAAACTAGAATAGATGATATTGACGTTTAGTCCATGTTACCACTGATATGAGTAAAGCCCTTCATTAAAGAGACTGTTATGTTTGATTTAATAAAGTGAGTGTTCAAAAGTTGGAGGAGACAAATCAATAAACGGACTTTATCCATATCTATTGTCGTGTTTGGACTAAATAGTTTGATTCAGAAGGAAAACATATTATAAATAAAGATATTCATAATAAATGAACACATCATAGTGTTGTTTCTATTGAAATGATGTGTTATCATAATTATTACCGTGCATTGGAGAAGAGCTGCTTCCGATCAACATTTTGTGAGTGATTTAAAACCGGCAGTATTAGTCCCACTAATAATGCACCTGGCAATAGCCCAGGAAATTGGGGGTTGATCCTGTGTTGATTTTGTTGATGGTGATGACATTGCGGGTGTAAATAGACCTACTTTATCTTTTTTGTTGGTTTTTCTTTGTGTTTCACTATCCGTTCGTATTATAACATCTAAGTATAGTATTATTACTATTATTATTATTATTATTATTATTATTATGAGTTTTGTCTTACGACAGGTCCATTCCTTTTGTCAGTGAACTTAGACCACCAATGAACCCTGTCCTCTGCCTCCTCCTTAATCTCCCAGAACTTTCTTATATCCTTCAAGTCATCCAATATTTGAATCCTCCTTCTTCTTAAGCTCCTCTTTCTCTCAACCTTTCCTTCTATGACGTCGTACAGAACACAGTTCTTCCTAAGGATGTGTCCAATCCAGTTTTCTTTGCACCGAAGAACCACATCCAAAATGGATCTTCTCACCCACTCTTCTTAGGACTTGTTCATTTGTCCCCCTGTCTGTCCACCTGATCTTCTCACCCACTCTTCTTAGGACTTGTTCATTTGTCCCCCTGTCTGTCCACCTGATCTTCTCACCCACTCTTCTTAGGACTTGTTCATTTGTCCCCCTGTCTGTCCACCTGATCTTCTCACCCACTCTTCTTAGGACTTGTTCATTTGTCCCCCTGTCTGTCCACCTGATCTTCTCACCCACTCTTCTTAGGACTTGTTCATTTGTCCCCCTGTCTGTCCACCTGATCTTCTCACCCACTCTTCTTAAGACTTCATTTGTCCCCCTGTCTGTCCACCTGATCTTCTCAAGTCTTCTACCAGCACCAATTTCAAAGGTCTTCAAGTATATGTATATATAAGTGCACCCACATTTTTGTAAAGGAAGAGTAGGAAACTATTTTGGAAAAAACACCGTTAGTAGACCCAACCGTGATTCATTTACCTCCCATTAATCATCAGTATTAAGAGAATAACGCCTTAAACCACTCGACCACCGAAGCAGCTTATTATACAATATATTACTAGTATGCGCACTGTCTGATATCTCGGCTCAATCAGAAACTATCTGTTTACTCAACAAAAAGACCCGGGTTCAATTTTGATATTTGAACATTAAATTTTTTGTCAGCGATGACTAAGGTAAATATGAGTATATATATATATATATATATAAAACACCTTGAAATATTTGGCCACCGATGTTGAGGGTTTTTAGATGTCGCAATTGAAATGCATAACCTATTAGGCCCTAGCTAATAATGTATCTATAGAAAATGTTAGTTCGATCTATACAGAGCGAAAAGCTAAAGTTCAGGAGTATTTTATTTTATCTTTTTGTAAATATAACGTAATCATTATTTCAACAAATATTTTTGAATAAAAATTATAGACTAATTATGTATCAGTGATGTACAAAAGACAAAATATTTGAATATTTAAAAAGTCTCCCTTTTTTAAGGATCTTGGCACAATTATTTATGTTAATATAAACAACGAGCTGAGAGGCATGAATTACTTTTTTTTAACTTTTTTAAGATAGAATTGAATTGTAGCATACAAAATGATAGGATGACTATAGTAAGTCGGTACTATTATGACACTTCTACCAGACATAAAACATCAAATTTTGAATGTCCGAAATTTAAAAATGCAGATTTATCTTAGCGCTGTTAAATTCACACTGTTTGTCAAAAGTAACAGATGTAAAAATAGATTCCTTGAGGGAATATATCTAATATATTTTTATAAATGTCAAACAAGTGTCAATATATATTGGTCCGACCATACGTGAGCTTTAGAAATGAGGCCCGTATTGGCAGTCTGGACACGATTCTCAATAATTGCTCAAAAGGAGAACGAGGAAAGTAGGATCTGATGGGAAACCCCTTTGATATTAAACCCATTGATGGGAGGTACATGAATACTTTATTGCCTAATTATTGGAGATAAGATAATGTGGTTACCTTTTCAAAGCGCGGGGCTATTGGTAAGAAGCCCTTTGGCAGAAATTATGAAATGGCTTACCTTTGATATTCAGTTGCTAAATATTACACTAATGGCATGAATATGTACATAAGACAGTGGTGACCCTTAAAATACTGTGGCATTTACAATTGCTTCATAAACATAGGACTCTCATGCTTATGTGCGAATATATTTAACTAGCAATCCCTCACGGCGTTGCCCGTGACCCACTGTGGTATAAGAATTATATATAAGCCCCCCCCCAATGGCGGCTATATCTCTGAAACGTAATTCTAAACCAGATAAAAATATTTTCTTCGAAAATTTGTTAAAAATAGCCTAATTAAAAATATAATTAAAAATATAATTAAAAATTTTAAAATTCGGCTTCAAGGTGCATTCGGACCCCCTTCCGTCCACCTATGTTAAAAATGTCAGATCTCTGCGTGCCGTAGATTTGGTTGGGCATCGCAAACAAACACACAAAAACAAACACTTCCTGTTACTATTATAGATGTATGTAAAATTATTCTTTGGTAATATTTTTATAATCGTGTTAAATAATTTTAATTTAATACTTTTAAAATGCTATTGGTTGTACATAAATGAAACACCAGGGTGGGTATTATTTCTTAAACCCCATAATCATGGGTCCCGTTTTATAGCTAACTCAGTACGGAAACATTAAACTGTAAGTTTGATATATATTTTCATAAAATAATTATCACAAAAGATACTTCTAGAACTACAAATAGCATTTATACGGTAGTTATTTTCATGCATGTTTTAAGAATAGTTAATTTTACAACAACAAATTAATAATACTTGGCGCCGCGTCTTAATACAAGTTCGGGTTAAAAGCCTAACTACCAATTACGCTAATGGGTTAGGAATTGGGAAGGTTTAATATAGAGGATGGAAACCCGCATTTGCGTGAAGGAAGAGTGGAAAGCCATTTAGGGGAAAACCACCCCAGTTCACCCGAGCGAGATTCAAATATTGATCTCCCCGTCCTCGGCAGTCTAGTTCAACACGAAAATAACGCGTTAGCTAACTATACCACCGAGGCGGGTAGCAACAAATCACTTTAGGAAATGGTGTGTGTGTGTGTGTGTGTGTGTGTGTGTGTGTGTGTGTGTGTGTAATTAAATTAAAACCTTTACATACATTTAGGACAAGCCCAACATAGTTATTAAACAAATTATCTGTAAACAATATACGTTTAAAACAAGATATAATTAGTTTTTAATAATTTCATTCTATCTGAAAGATACGCAATTCTCTTTTAAACGAGCTCGTGTTAGAATAAACCCACATTTCTTTTTTGCGGCTCATTTTTCTTACTAAAAAATATTAACTTTGCTATTTTCAAGCTACGGTGCTGAAACTCCTGTAAAATACGCCTTTATTAATTTACGGGCTGATATGTTCAGCCCCTTCACGTCTTAGACTGGTGTCAGACGGGGCCACCTGGGGGGGCGACACCCACGACCCGCCCATCTGCGACTCGGCGTGCCACCGACAGGTGGTGCCACCTCGTCAACCTGTTGTTTTTCATTCAGTCTGTCACGCGACACCACAAGATGCGGCCACTTTGCACCTTGCAACAGTTCATCGAATGATGCATTGGACAGACAGCAAAAATTGGAAAATTTGATTCCATCTTCCTTGATACGTGGATACATTGTGTAAAGTAAACTTGACCCTGTCTTCTCCATTATTCACCCAAAATCACCGATACTTCTGTTTCTTCCTAACCGGATGCAGATACGAGAGCGCTGCTATCTCTTCGGTATCCATACTTCAACTGGACCGCTTTTAAATAACTCCATAAATTCGAATGACGCCACCCGGGTCGCGAGCAAGTGGCACGTCCGGGTGGCACCTCCCAGGTGGCCTCGTCTGACACCAGGCGTCGCTCGTTTGTTTATGACGCATGCGCATGTGATTGTAAAATATCTATGTATTTTAAGGACGGGGTTGCACAGTTAAATTTGTAATGCCAAACAATTTATCGAAAAGGAATATTTTTATATTGCAACATAGACTGTGACGTAAATATTTGAAGATTTATTTATTGGCTAAAAAATAACCGTCTTATTTTATGAAGTAATTTGAAGATTCGAACCATTTTTTTATTATTACTTTTCTATCAATACTTGTATCGCGGTGATTTAAAAAAATGAACACGGCGTTAAAACGTGTGTTGATACGATAAAACTGTTTAGAAAGTTTACTTTTAATACAACTGTAATAAAACTACCGGTGGTACTTAGAGTATAATAACTTTGGACATCTAAAGGCTCACTTTTAATACTTTTAAAAGTTCTGTGACAAGTAAATAATTTATCTACAATAGTACGGTAATGTGTCATTCGGCTTTAAGTGGAAGTTTCTCTTTATAATTACTGTTGAGTGTAAGCAATGACTGCCTTCACTGTGTAATGTTCTGTAAGCTTCAGTTCCTGTTGAGTGTAAGCAATGACTTCCTTCTGTGTGTAATGTTCTGTAAGCTGTAGTTCACAGTTTGGATCTAGTACGCGACCATCAGTGTGGGTAGAAGCCATAAAAAAAAGCTCTAAAAATGTAGCAAATGGTTTGACAGCGTTGTACTTATAATACGAGTTTTTTTTTAGAAAAGTGCTGTGGACGTGAACAAAACTAGTTTCGCAACTCTACTGAGCAAAAATCTTTAGTTCTAGAAGGGTTTTTTTTTTCATTGACAGAGGAGCCATCCCCCATTACTCTTTACACAAGGGTTGGCGACCTTTTAGTAATGTTGTGCTGAAGTAATACTGCAAAGTCACTCAGCGTGCCAACCAAACTAAGCGCACCCAAATCGCTCATATTTATATACTAGTCAAATAGTACAACTATTAAAACAAATCTAAGTTGATCTTGTAAAATATAAATGTAACAAAATGTTTCTAAATTTAATGTAATAAAAACTTCTGTTTCTTGAATATTTAATATTTTAATATAGATCAGAAAAATAAATACAAAAGTTATAAATGTGTTTTGCAAGGTTCTGAAGACAACATTTTGAAATTTTGAAAAAAAGATTGAATCATTGAAACATAAAACACTTTATTAAAATTATTACTCAAATCAATGGTTTTTATTAAATTAGAGGTTTGATATTATTTTCTTACAAATCGCCCAGCGTGACATTGAAAATCGTTCCGCGTGCCAAGAGTGGCACGCGTGCCGTAGGTTGACGACCCCTGCTCTTAGCATAATATAGAGAGTTTAACAAATTTGTTGAAAGTTTCTATTATTTATTTATTTCTATCTTAGAAAGTTGTATTGGTAACTTTTACAAAGCTATAGAAATTAAGAGTGCTACTTAAAAAAAGATTGTTTAGATATTAACTTTTTTTCAAAAACATCTTTGTTATTTTTAATTTAAAATTCACTCATTCGTATGGAGTAAGGTCAGAAATATCACTTACAAATCAAATGATCTCACACAGCTTGAAACGCTCAAAGATCCATCCTTGTTAAGATTGTAAAAATTTTACATTCATTTTAATAGATATTTTTGAATTTGTCTTCGTAGCTTTTCGTTCAAATGTAATTAGTTACATCGGGGTAAAAAAAAAAATCAAACACACACAATCTCATTAGTATATCTTTTTTACATGAAATAGCATTTAATTATGTTTTACTTTGTAATAATAAAAATTTTAATTAAATTATTTGAAAAAACATTTACAATTTATATAGGCCTATTATGTTTTTAAAACATCTAACTTATCAATTATCATCAAATATATAGATTACCTTAAAGCGAATTAGTCATGAACTGACCTACATTTGTATTTGTATGTGTTATCAATATCATTTAATGCTGCCTTTTGAATTGTTTTTAGTATTTTACTTTAATACATGAAAATTATGTTCTTTCTAGTTGATCTATTTACATTATTATATAAAATTAGTTTTTTTAAGATTTTGAGTAGAAAAACTTCACTAAATATTATAATCGTATAAGCTTTAGGTCGGTAAAATTTAAATAGCAATGATAAAAAGTTGTTTTATAGAACAAAGAAATAATTATTATAGATTATTAATATCAATTTTTTTTTAGAAATATAAACTGCTAGCCCATTAAGTTACAAACAAGAATAAGTTGTTATAATCAAATCCAAATTTTGTAGACGTGCCCTTAAATCCGAATTAGCTGCGGTCACGGTCGGTTGTACAGTAAAGCACAGAGTCATATTAGGAGTAACTTGTTTTATCTTCAGAGCCGCTGCAGCGAAATCTACGACTTGGCATGGCTCCTATAGAAGCATTGCAGAGCTTTAGAGTATGTTCGCTGGAGTAGAATTTAAACCACTACAGCCAAATGGACCCCTCCCCCGCTCACCCCCACGCACCCTTAGTAAACCCTTCCGCCCATTTCAATCCTCCCTGAATTACTCGGACCATAGTATGACTACAAAAGACTCAATTACTTGTCATAGATCACGAGACCAAAAACCATGATTCTCTCGTCTTTCAAGGCCCACTGGCCGAAATTATAGGGGACGGAGTTGATAGCCAAATCGGATAAGGTCTGCCATTATCAAATTTGTGTCTCCAAGGGGCAGTATTTCAACGTCACGTTAAAGTCTTTGAAACTTAAGCCGTTCGTTAAGTCTAAACCATCGGCATTCCATTTTATCGTCGAACATTGCAACGCTCGTGAAGTTAAGAACAGGTGACGTCCATTACCTTTTCTGTTGTCATCCTATTTTGAACACGATGTATGTTACATAACAATTAGGTGGTTCACGTTTAGCATCGAGATTATAAAATATACCTGGCTATATTTATAAACTTCCGAAAACATTACTGGGAGAGCTATTTCATATTATGTGATATTTAATAATATTTTTTTTAAATATTAAATGTTCATTGTAAAGAATAAAAATTAACTTATAAAAAATTAATGATCAAATTAGTCATTGTAATAATAATTATCACACATTGTTTTCAAAAACTAAAAATACATAGCCTCTTTAGTAATAATGATTTGTATAAAACAATATGGTCGATTTTTATCGTTTGTGTTGAGGTTATGTCTGATAACTGAAAATACATATTTAGTTAACTTTACGAACAATTTTAAGTGGACAGTATCGGTGATATAGCTTTGATAAATTAATAAATAGGGGTGGCTGGCTTTCTTTAAATCTCATGATAATACCTTACGGATACAATAGCGATAAAATGTAATAAAAAAATTACTTAGGGAAATTAAAAAAATTGTCTTTAAATTGTGATATTTATCATGGTATAAACAGTATATCAGCATGTAGTGTAAACTATTATGTCAGTAATTTAATCGCAAACATTCAAAAAATAATAAACAATGTTCATTATAGTGATAATGTCACAAAATTATGCACTAATGTATTCGGCAGAATTTGTTCACGTTTAATAAGATGAAATGTTTTTTTCAAACTAATACTAGATGGAAAATAGTCATATAAATTATGTACCCTGAATAATTTACTAAGTTACACCAAAATTCAGGAGCCCGGATTTCATGTTTATTATTATTATTATTATTATTTAGCTTAAAAGAGTTTATGGTGTTCGTTTAATTTATCCTTAACGGTAGCACATCCCAAAGGTCAAGTATATTTATAGTTATATGCCTACAGATTTTATAATTTTTATTTAATTTTAAATTAATATGAATTTTCATACAGTATTTTAAAAAATGTTTTCAAAATTCTTCTTACCCTAAACACATTCATAGTTTTATATTATAAACTATGTGACCAAAATATGTTAATTATTCCAATATTTTATCAAATCTTGGTTTTTACATTTATAATCAGAGCTTTCATGTTATACTAATATAATAGCTGCAAAATTTTATCGTTTAAATTAAATGATAAAAAAAATTAAGGCAAAAAAAGTTGACGAATTAATTTGTTAATATATTTTTATTTAGTTTTTTGCACCAAATTTCTAAGTAAATAAATAATAATAAAACCGTTTTATATCTAATTCCAGTTGATTTTTTCAAATTACAGTAGAGCATCGATAATTCGGACGTCAAAAATCCGGATCACCTATAATACGGATCACCTAGAATAAATAGTTTTCATAAGAACAACAACAGTTTTATCAATATCAGAGACACGGCCACCAAAAAACGAATCTCAATAATTGATTAAAAAAAGTTACAAGACTCTTTTTTCGTTGTTAGATTTTTGCCTTATTATATTCCTTCAGAATTTTTTATATTTAGCAACAACAAAAATGTTGGTTGTTTAAATGTCGGTGACCTGGCGGTCTAGGGGTAAGGTGTCAGACTTCTGTACTGAGGGTCTGAGGTTCAATCGCGACGCTATGCTAATAGTAAAAGTTGTTTGAATAAATTGAAAATGTTATACATTAACACAGAGTTTTCAAGTATCCTGTCCCGATAATCCGTCCTGGGTCACCTCCCAAATTATCGTCGCTCTACTGTATTTTCCTTTGAGGAAGAAAACTTGACTACAAGTTTGATTGTAATTAGTATTACTCGTAACAAAATTTAATACTTTTAATGACTCGCTTAAGTGGCCGAATGGTCTAACTCTCGTGGACCTGATAAAGACGGGGAGATTGTGGTTCGAATCCCGGTCGGGTCTACTGAGGGTAGTTTTTCCCTAAATGTTTTCCCACACGCCTTCCACGCAAATGCGAGCTACAACTTGTCTAACTACAGTGACTATTGTTACAGCATCTCCAATCCACTACAAGATCACCGGCGGTAACATAGGGGAGGTTTTCGCCGTGGATGAGATGACAGGCGCCATCTTTGTGGCTGGGGTAGTAGACTACGAGACCAGGAAAGGGGTGAGTTAAACCTCCCACGAACCGTTTGAGATTACGACGGTGGATAAAGTTCAGAACCTGTCGTGGCTGTTGAAAGCAGTCAACTGCTGGTATAGCTGGTCCACCATTAGAAGAATCTTTTCTGACCTTTTAGAAAAATAATTATTAAAGTTATTCCTATGCCGTGGGATGTGTTGTGAAGCTTTCCATTTTGACAATCGCTAACAAAATATAGTGAACTTTTAGTAAACGTTTATTACTTTTACTTAGCTACTTTCTAAAAGATTCTTTTTTTTTTAAACACCCCGTCTTACTACCCGTTCGGGTTTTACGCTTATCTACTAACTACGCTCATGGTTTTAAGGATTAGGAAGGTTACATTTTATAGAAAGTCTACCCGCATTTTCATAGAGGAAGAGTGGAAAAAACCATTTTAGAAAAAAATCACCCTCAGTCCATCCGACTGAGATTCGAACCTTGATCCCTACCTCCCCCCCCCAGATATCGGAAGTCTACTCTACTGCGAAAGTAGCACGTTAGACCATGCGGCCACCGATGCTTTTAATGACTCGCTTAAGTGGCCGAATAGTTTAACTCTCGTGTTAGACTGACCTGCGAAAGACGGTGAGATTGTGGTTCAAATCCCGGTCGGGTCTACTGAGGGTGGTTTTTCTTAAATGGTTTCCTATTCTCCTTCCACGCAAATGCGAGTAGAATACCTCTTAAATGCTTCCATCCTCATCTCTACCCCACTAGAGTAAAAATGAGAATATATGCAGATAAACTGAACAAGTATTCACGGTGATTATTAAAATAACTTATAATATTTTTATCAGTTTACTTAAGGCTACTGTTCGTTTATTTATATCAATAAAATACCTATAGTCTCTATTTTGTAATATTTTAATTAAAATTGTCTCAAATGAAATCACACATATCCCTCCGTCATAGAGACACTAAATTATTTTTCTACGCGTTAATTAGAGCAACGAGTTTGTAGATGATTCTATCTGTATCCGATAGAAAGCTTTGAGATAGTATTGCACCCTATGTGTGATTCCCATAGGGTTATTAATCAAAGGTACTTTGCATCCCTACCACCCTTTTCATCTCTTTCACCTAAATGAGTAGTGACAGCAGGTCATACAACACTGCTGTTGTTACTGGTACCAACCCTTCGAGCTTAATTAGTTGATTCGCGCCAGATCGCCACAAATACGGGTTTTTTTTCACAAAGTTGGCACCAAATGCTTTTTATTTTATCGAGAGATATAGCTACGTACAACGTTCCTAAAGAAGGGAATGAAAGGTTTGTTTTTTAAATCTAGCGGTAAAAACGGAAGTTTGTTAATTTAAGTTATACTTTGACTTTAATCGCGTTACGTTAATATTAATATACATTTGCGTGTATTTGATTTCTAGTATATATTAATTATAATGGACTAGTTTATATTTAAATTATATTTAATTAAAGTATTAAATTACGTATAATATAAAAATATATTTGTATATCTTCCAGGCTTGTCCTTGAGAACGTATATTGTCATTAGATAGATTCTTCTAACTATTTAGAGATTTTAATTTTTCTTGCATACATGCCGGAATAACGATAAACTTAACGTTGACTTGCAGTTAACTTAACGTAAAATATGTCCTGGGAGGTCTTTCACGTTAAGTGAACGTTACATAAAGGGTATCACGTGATCTAACCAGCCAATCATATGCGAGTGACGTCCACAGGGCTATTTAGTAATTCATTTGTTGGTTTTATGACCAAGGTTTACTCTTTAGCTTGAGTTCTAGTGATCAGACATTGAAACAACATAATTAAACTAAAATAGGAAGGCTAAATTTATCAAAAATTTTAATAATAGATATGTATTATATCGATTGAAAACTGTAAACATTCAAAGATCATCACTGTAAAACTAGTACAAATCACAGATCATAGTCGAGAATGAAGATGTTTGGCTTGAGTTGTTACGTTAAGTTACGTGAATCGTGATCACACATACGTTAAGTTTACTTTAAGTGAACGTTACGTTAAGTTGATCGTGATCCCGACATTATTGTTTTTTAAAAAAAGTATCCTCGGTCCAGGAATAATAATATACAATAAGTATATAACACACTTAATACACGTGTTCCCTCTCTTTCCCTCCACTCCCTTCCCAAAAAAAATTGTTAAAATGTTCACGAAATTAATCAAAGCTAAAGTATAATTTTTGATGAAAATACATCGCATAAATATAATTTCACAAACGTTAAGAAAATAAACATTATTTATCATCTTATTTATATTGCATTATTAACTTTCCTTTTCATAAAATGCTTCGGTGGTCACATGGTCTAAGGCGTCACTCTCGCGTTAGAATAGACTGCCGATCGGGGTTCAAATCTCTGTAGAGTGTACTGAGGGTTTTTCCCAAAATAGTTTTCTACTCTCCCTCCACGCAAATGTGATTACACTTCCTCTAAATTTAACCCTATTCGTACCTAGCTCAGATTAATTAGTACATAGGCGTAAAACCTGAACAGGTAGTAAGACGCGGTGCTAAAAATAATTTGTTTTTAGATTGTATTACCTCTGTTTCCCACCCTCATCATTACTAACCATATTAGTTCTATCAATTCAATCAGTAATTCTTATCTAGTTAATTTTACACCCATCCGAGCTATCCACATTTAACTACACTGATGGAGTAGGAATGAAGAAGGTAGAATCTAGATTAAGTGTAACCAAATTTGTTAGAGAACGAGCTGTAAACTATTTGCACCTGACTGCGATTGAGACCCTAATTTTCCCCTACTCGGGAAAACTTCTAAGACCAGATTGATACCTTTTTACCACACATTAAAATGTTAGACTTTTATTTTAAGCTTCCGTGTATATTAGAGCTCTTATAAGTTAAGGAAAGAGTCAGTCACGCCTTTCCAGATTCACCTCTGGCTAGAGATACAAAAAATCGGGATATTTTGAATCTAGCCCTAATGCATCAGATGTTTTAAACTAGACCTAGTGCATCAGATGTTGAAAATATACCTGGTGCATCAGATGTTGAAAATATACCTGGTGCATCAGATGTTGAAAATATACCTGGTGCATCAGATGTTGAAAATATACCTGGTGCATCAGATGTTTAAAATATACATAGTGCATCAGATGTTGTAATATATACCTAGTGCATCAGATGTTTAGAAATATACCTAATGCATCAGATGTTTAAAACTAGACCTAGTGCATCAGATGTTTAAAATATACCTAGTGCATCAGATGTATAGAAATATACCTAATGCATCAGATATTTAAAACTAGACCTAGTGCATCAGATGTTGTAATATATACCTAGTGCATCAGATGTTGGAAATATACCTGGTGCATCAGATGTTTAAAATATACCTAGTGCATCAGATGTTTAGAAATATACCTAGTGCATCAGATGTTGGAAATATACCTAGTGCATCAGATGTTGGAAATATACCTAGTGCATCAGATGTTGAAAATATACCTGGTGCATCATATGTTTAGAAATATACCTAGTGCATTAGATGTTGAGAATATACCTGGTGCATCAGATGTTTTGAAATATACCTAGTGCATCAGATGTTGGAAAATATACCTGGTGCATCATATGTTTAGAAATATACCTAGTGCATCAGATGTTGAAACATACCTGGTGCATCAGATGTTTAGAAATATACCTGGTGCATCAGATGTTGAAAATACCTAGTGCATCAAATGTTTTAAACTAGCCCTAATGCATCAGATGTTGAAAAATATACCTAGAGCACCAGATGTTGAAAATATACCTGGTATATCAGATGTTTAGAAATATACCTAGTGCATCAGATGTTGAAAATATACCTGGTGCATCAGATGTTTAGAAATATACCTAGTGCATCAGATGTTGAAAAATATACCTAGTGTATCATATGTTGAAAAATATACCTGGTGCATCAGATGTTTAGAACTAGACCTATTGTATCAAATATTGAAGGCCATCCCTGAGGCAGCTGGATGAATTCAAACCTCGATTTCCTAGTCACGGTAAATCAATTTTGCTGTAAAATGGGTGCCTTTAATCACCGCCTTTTACTACCCGTTCAGTTTATTAGGTCATGTATTAATTGCGATGGCTTTAGGGATTAGAAAAGTTATATTTAGAAAAAGTGTGCCCGCATTTTGCACATAGAGAGTTGAAAAAAAAACCTCAGGACTCTCTACCGAGATACAAAAAAAAAGTCTAAAAACAATTATTGTTGATTAAATAATGTTTTTAAAGCCAAATTTTTTAATCTCAAAGAGAGATCTGTGTGAGTGTGCGTGCGAGGAAAGCATGACTGCTCTTGTATTTTGGTTATGCCTATATAAGTCTGTAGCATTACTGTTTAAGAGGTTAGTGGTCAATATCTGTCTTGGAGGACATTTCTGTGTGGCTTTTTTTTTGACACGAATAAAAACTGCGCCGGAGCAGAGAGTCACTTTTAGGATCATTATTTAAATACACTTTGAATTTTTCCTTTTTTAAGCCTCTCTTATAATAAAATGTCCTAAAATACCCAACTGCCTTTTATTTTAGCTATTTCAATGTGCTATCACCGTCCGCCATTAAATCAAATTGTTAAATTAAATTTGTAAGATCTCTACCTAGAGTTCTGCTCAAAGAGATAAGATATTTTGATAGGTAATTTATAAATAATTACTTTGTAACGTTGATATTAAAATAGTGAATGTTAAAATGTTGTACATTGTTAACTTAAACTGTAATGAACTTAAAACTTAAAAACGTGTTGCAGTATGAGCTACGACTAGTGGCCTCTATTGACAAGAAAGAGAACTACACCACGGTGGTGATCCATGTGAAGGACTTGAACGACAACCCTCCATTGTTCGAGAGGCCCACCTACCGCACCCAGATTACAGAGGAGGACGACAGGAACCTCCCTAAGAGAGTACTACAGGTCAGTCCACCATACAACCCACCATACAACCCACCTACCAAACCTTCCTAAGTGTACTACAGGTCAGTCCACCATACAACCCACCTACCAAACCTTCCTAAGTGTACTACAGGTCAGTCCACCATACAACCCACCTACCAAACCTTCCTAAGTGTACTACAGGTCAGTCCACCATACAACCCACCTACCAAACCTTCCTAAGTGTAATACAGGTCAGTCCACCACACAACCCACCTACCAAACCTTGCTAAGTGTACTACAGGTCAGTCCACCATACAACCCACCTACCAAACCTTCCTAAGTGTACTACAGGTCAGTCCACCATACAACCCACCTACCAAACCTTCCTAAGTGTAATACAGGTCAGTCCACCACACAACCCACCTACCAAACCTTGCTAAGTGTACTACAGGTCAGTCCACCATACAACCCACCTACCAAACCTTCCTAAGTGTACTACAGGTCAGTCCACCATACAACCCACCTACCAAACCTTCCTAAGTGTAATACAGGTCAGTCCACCACACAACCCACCTACCAAACCTTGCTAAGTGTACTACAGGTCAGTCCACCATACAACCCACCTACCAAACCTTCCTAAGTGTACTACAGGTCAGTCCACCATACAACCCACCTACCAAACCTTCCTAAGTGTAATACAGGTCAGTCCACCACACAACCCACCTACCAAACCTTGCTAAGTGTACTACAGGTCAGTCCACCATACAACCCACCTACCAAACCTTCCTAAGTGTACTACAGGTCAGTCCACCATACAACCCACCTACCAAACCTTCCTAAGTGTAATACAGGTCAGTCCACCACACAACCCACCTACCAAACCTTGCTAAGTGTACTACAGGTCAGTCCACCATACAACCCACCTACCAAACCTTCCTAAGTGTACTACAGGTCAGTCCACCATACAACCCACCTACCAAACCTTCCTAAGTGTACTACAGGTCAGTCCACCACACAACCCACCTACCAAACCTTGCTAAGTGTACTACAGGTCAGTCCACCATACAACCCACCTACCAAACCTTGCTAAGTGTACTACAGGTCAGTCCACCATACAACCCACCTACCAGACCTTCCTAAGAGAGTACTACAGGTCAGTCCACCATACAACCCACCTACCAAACCTTTCTAAGTGTACTACAGGTCAGTTATCCAATCACTCAACAAATATGCACGGTGCTACATACACGTTACTAATTCCACTGCTGTACGTGATGGTTGCAAAAAAAAACTAGCACAACTTAATTCTAAATTAACTTTACGAATAATTTAATTGGAAATTGTTTACCAAATCTGCCTCGTGAAATATGACTTTGGTCATTGAACATAAAGTAACCAGCCAATTCGGTGGCCGCGTGGTCTAACGCGCTACTCTCGTGTTAGACTAAATTGCCGATGATGGGAAAATCGTGGTTCGAATCTCGATCGGGTGTACTGGAGGTGTTTTTATCCTAAATGGTTTTCCACTCTCCCTCCATGGAAATTCGGGTACACTTTCTTTAAATATTACCTCCGTGATCTCTAAAACCATCGTAATTAGCACCTCATAACCCGTACGGATAGTAGTATGCGGTGCTAAATAAAAAACTTCCTTAATCTCTAAAACCATCGTAATTAGTAGCTCATAACCTGGACGGGTAGTAAGATGCAGTGCTAAATAAAAAAATTCCCTAATCTCTAAAACCATCGTGATTAGTACCTCATAACATGGACGGGTAGTAAGATGCAGTGCTAAATAAAAAACTTCCCTAATCTCTAAAACCATCGTGATTAGTACCTCATAACCTGGACGGGATAGTAAGATGCGGTGCTAAATAAAAAACTTCCTTAATATCTAAAACCATCGTGATTTGTACCTCCTAAGCCGAATAGGTAGTATAAGGCCGTGATTAAAGGCACCCATTCTACAATATCCTGCTCTTTGCAATTTCTATATTTTTAGTATATTTACAGTGCCAGTATTATGCCAGTGCCCGCAGAATGTTTTCCAGGCACCCGCGGGTGGGGGGTGGGGAGTGCGGGAAGAATATGTTTTGCCCCACCCCTTCCCCCGGTAAAATGTCTGCGGAAGCCACTGCCTAAATACGGCCACACATGAACACATCATATTCTCCAACTAAGAACACCGCCCAAAGTTTTTGTTTGTCGTACACCCGCGACCAACATGTTTAGACGAGTATAATGCTCAACAAAGATCACTAGTCGTTTGATGGGTTAATAAGGCATTTACTAACTCCCCCCTCCCCCCGAACACTAGCTCGGATATTGTGGGGAATGATTCCCATTCCGTTTAAATTGTTGTACGAACAAACTGTAAGGTAAAGCAATAAAGCGTGCATGTGAAGACACTAATTACTAGATAACAACAAATTCAAATTATTATTTTTAAATAAATGAGTCAAGAAAATGTTTCGACTTCAAATTTTTTTTTTAAATAATTTAAATATAAAACAATATAACATAATAATATATAAGTAAAATAATTAATAATTATACTAAGAATTAATAAATTTAAAACTACTTACACGGCTTGTTGTGAAGTTGGTTCTTCCCATTTTGATTCAAATTTCCATTGAATAACTTCTTTGGTTAAAGCGACACAAATATAATAACACAAAAGAAAACTATTATAAAGTTCTAATCCACACGTAATGTTAAAAATGAATATAAAAATATTTAGTTATATTTATTTTAAGTGTTGACCTATAAATATATCTAGGTTTTACAAAGCACTTTGTATAGTATAATTTATCAAAATGAAACAAATTTAATATTTCTCATTTGAAAAAAAAAAAATTAGCGCAGTGTTATAGAACAAAACACTTCATAAAAAAACACCATTGTTTTGTTGTATACTTTTAGAAATCAGTTTAATGACGTTCTAAATAAAATAAAGTAGCTACACACACACACACACACACGTAAAACTCGACCGATATTATTATAGTATTAAAAATAGTTAGCCTTTGATAAGCTATTTTAATTAAAAGATCAGAGGACACAACCACAGGACACGATTTTCCAAAACATTAAATTGTAGCCATCCAATTAAATACAACGCGTATCTTGCACGACCCTTCACCTGGTTTATTTCCTACACAAACTATGGTTCTTGGTTCCTGAAATTACACTATGATTTATTCGCACCTTAATTTATATAGATTGGTCCTAATAATATTAAATATCACATCGATGAATATGGATTTACTGATTGCCACGAGGTTGGTCCCAAGTAGACATCACGAACGACAAAACATTGCCTAGAATGTTTCTTACCAGAAAGAAACAAAAAACTATCACATAAAGGTGCCAACTTAACCCAACCAATTCGCGCTATCACATTACATAGGCCTAATTTAAATGTCACAGCTAATAACGTTATTGGCGCAAACAATACGTAATCAAATATAAACAATTAACTAAGAGGCCAATCTTACCACAAATTTTGTTTACGATAGTTATCTCAAAAGTGAAGCATAATAAAATGTGAAATATCTTAGACTCTGAGGAAGGGTGAAGCAGACAACGATTTAGACATTCAAAAATACCTATGCAAAATGAATTTATAATATTAGTGAAGGGATGAACGAAAGCTCATCCTAACGTCCAAAGAGAGAACTAAGTAATCAACTGTTTGACTGTGGCGCTTCCTGCTGACGTGGCGGATCTTGTAGCTCTAGCGCAGCTCTCGGTTGCTCAGTCATTTAAGCTATCTTATAAAAATAAACATTTATGCATAGACATGGGCGGTAAAGTCGGGGGTAAAAGGAAGCGTCCTCCTCCCCCCCTTACGGAGAAAAAATGGAACTCCTTGGAATAAATTTGCCACCCTCCCTGGATACATTTAAAATCCTCTGATATTAATGAATATGAGGCTAAAAGATGAATGACTTCTATATGCAATCAATTTTCAAAAAATTTCAAGAGAAGACAACTCTAAATAGCTGCCAGATTTCTGCCAGAAAAAATCAGGTGAGGAGCACTCTAAATATCTTCAAGGGGCATCCAAATTTCAAAAACTTTTAGGGGGGAACCACTTTAAATACCTTCTAGAGGAATCTTTTTTTTTTTNAACCTTCTAGGGGAATCTTTTTTTTTTTTTTTTAAGAAATTCAAAGCAATGACTACATAAAATAGTTTCTTAAAGCTTTCAATTTTTAAAACTTGGTTGAAGGAGTACCCCTCCAAATAGCTTTTAGAACAATAACATTTCAAAAAATTTCTGGGGCATTTTTCTCCAAATAGCTTATAAGAATAATATAATTTTTGAAAATTGGCGAGTAGGACCATTCCAAATAGCTATTAGGGACATCCAATTTTTTAAATAAGTTATTTGTTGGGGAAGGGGTAGGCGGGCAGAGGCCAAGTTCCAAAAAAACAATTTTTTTGTTTTCCATCACCCCCTTCCCTTTCACAAATAAGTTTACGGTGCCACTTTTCGTAGAATTTAATAATAGTTTGCAAATCCAAAATTAAAGTTATATAACCCGTTTCGGTGACCGCATGTTCTAAAACATCAACCAGTTGTGTGTACTAATCGTGGTTTCCTAATTGTTTCCCACTTTACCAACATGCAAATGTGGGTACACTTTTCTGTAATTCAACCTTACTCATCCAAACAAATTAGCGTAACATTTAGTACTCATGCCTGTAACATTAACGGATAGTAAGACGTGTTTTAAAAATAAATTACATTTTTGTAAATTAAACGAAATAAAAATTACAATTTGAAAGGGGTGCTAATTTTGAGCCTATAATTGTTATTAATAAAATAAAATTAAGCTTAAAAAGTATGATAACCTTACAAGATTAATTTGTCAGGTCGACTCTATAGTAAGTATAGTAAGATTTAAAATGACGGTCTTTAATTCATAAAATAAAAATATTTAATGTTTCGAGCCGTAGGCCTACACGTTTTTTTTTAGCCCCACATCTTACTAACCATCCGGGTTATACGCCTATAATAATTACACTAATGTTGTTAGGGATTAGGAAGGTTATATTTAGAATAAATGCGCCCGCAGTTGTGTGGAGAGAGAATGGAAAACCATTTAGAAAAACCCTCAGTGGAACCGACTGAGATTCGAACCTTGATCTCCCCGTCTTCGACAGTCAAGTCTAACACAAGAGTAACGTGGTAGACCACGCAGCCACCGAAGTGGATTACACATAATTTTGGTTCACTAAAAAAAAAGAACATAATTATATATACTTAGGTTAAACTTCTATAAACTATGAAAATTGAATCCTAAATACTGTTACAAGACGTGCTACTCTAACATGTCAGGATCATCTAATCTGATTTATTGTAAATGGAGAGTTACGGGGTTTAGTTCCAAGGAGGGGGAGTTTATACCGAGGGTGATTTTTTTTTCCTAAATAGTTTCCCACTTTATCGTAATTTACTAATATAAGCGAGATGTATAGTGATACTATGATAAAACAAATGATAACTCGAGAATAAACTGGTTAGGGACGGTCATCTCACCCAGTACTGCTCATCCATTTTAATGACGTCACCTAATTGAAGATCTTGAAGCTATTTCACGAAGTGGGCTGCATCTTAAATTGACACACCTAAGCACACTTAGAAACCAATAATTGATATAGAAAGATAGAAAATAAAATGAGCAGTCCACACTGCTAGGCCTCTTGTTTATCTACAGATAACATTTTCCCTCTTCCTCTGACGAGTTTACACAGCCACTATTCTATTTGAGCCTTGAAAACATTGACTTGCTTTTCTTGTTTCCTATTCTAGATAGACATATTCTACCTCGGACTTTTTTAATCTACATCCTGGTAGGAAGACTCCTACAGGACATTTTTGGGACCAAGCCAAATAGATGAAGTTTTATATTACTTATAAAAAAATACGTTTATAAAAATAACTACTTCAATATAAAAATAGTAATAATGTTGTGACACTGTAGTATTATTTTTAGAATTATTTAAGGATTTATGGTTTGTGTTTCAAAGTTATAATCTTTAAAACTCATTTAATATTTATTTATTTTGTATTTATTTAGCACCGCGTCTTACTACCCGTTCGGGTTATACGCTTAAGTACTAATTACGCTAATGGATTAGGAATTGGGAAAGGTTGAATATAGGGGAAATGAACCCGCATTTGCGTGGAGGGAGAGTGGAAAACCATTTAGGAAAAATCACCCCCAGTTCACCCGACTTAGATTCTAACCTCGATCTCCCCATCCTCGGCAGTTGAGCTCAACACGACTAGCGCGTTAGCCAACTACGCCACCGAGGCGGGTCTCACTTAATAAAAGGAGCATTTTTTAACACGGGAAATCCTATCTTAACTGTCCGTGACGTCACAGGTATTCGACGTCTTCAAGTTACAGCTCTTTTTTTTTTTTGTTACAACTTTTGTAACAAAGAATGTCGTCAACCAAAGAGATGACCATTTATTTTCGTTTCCTTACCCAAGTATTTATTGGGTATCGGTAGGTTTGTATCTAACATCAACCCGGTCTCTTTCCATTATGAAGCTAGGTCATGCCCTACCCACTTCTGGTCTAACGCGCTACCCTCGCGGTGGACTAGACTGCTGATAACGAGAAGATTGAGGTTCGAATCTCGGTCAGATTAACTAAGGTTATTTTTTCCAAAAAAAATTTGTCCATTCTCCCTCCACGCAAAAGAGGTTGCACTTCCTCTAAATATAACCTTCTTAAGCTCTAAAACGATTAGCATAAGTACATAAGTATATAACCCGAACGGGTAGTAATATAGATTGTTAAAAAAAAAGAACCTTAAATAAATTAAAAATGAACCATATCAGGATATGGTAGGAATAAACATGTATAAAACATAAACCTATATTTTCCAGTCCATATTAATAACATTTTACTATAATATTAGTGTTATTTTTACAGGTTGTGGTAACATTCATCAAAGGTAACCGTTCCCCTGACTTGAAGTTTGTACACCTGAAAGTAACCTTTATAACCTTCCTTCCTATTAAAATTGTGTTGCAGAGCTAAATTGCCTAGGGGCCACGAAATTCACACCACTGGTCCTACCTTTTGATTTAATGTTATGATAAATTGTCTATTTTTTAAATTTTATTTCCAACAACCCTTGGTAGAGCTGTTAACATGCGACCTTATAATATAGAAGATTGTCTTATATAAACTATGAGTGTCTCCAAGGCTCAGATAATGTACACTCCTTTCACCTTAAAATGTAGCAGCGTTATCTTGACGTGTTACGCTATGGCTCTATCTTATAAGCTACCCACACCATAGTGGAACAATTCAAGGTATGCTTTTTTAATTTTAGCATCGCGTCTTACTACCCGTTCAGGTTATACGCTTACGTACAAATTACGCTAATGGCTTTAGGGATTAGGAAGGTTATATTTAGAGTAAGTGAACCCGCATTTACGTGGAGGGATAGTGGACAAAACATTTTGGGAAAAGCCCCCTCAGTACACCCGACCGAGATTCGAATCTCGATCTCCCCGTAATCTAAACTCTAGTCTACTGGGAGATTAGCGCTTTAGACCGTACGGCCACCGAAGCGGGTTCTTGTACAAATAAGAGTTTAGTTAAAACTTTCTGTATCCATGAGTTAAAAAAAGATTGAGTTTGCAAATAAGATTATGACATTATACACGAAGTTTGATAAGATAAATAGTTCACCTTTTTAAACTTAAAAGTGGTTGTTGGGTATTTTCAAGTAGCTAGCGGGCTTAATGCCTGGGTGGTTGGTACAACTTGTCCCTCTCTGTTGTTTGGCGAGTTAATAAGATGTGTTTTTACCCTTGTGGTAATATATCACCAACCATTCCTCTTTCTCTAACTTGTTTTAGTCTCGAAAAGTCCACGAGAAGCAAAAGTTGGGATTTATGTGACGAGTTGGAGCGTAGGCTATGAATTATGTCTCACATTTTGAAAATAATAAAGGAGCTCATACAGGTGTATTAATAGAACGTTCAACGAGGAAAGGGGGGGGTTTCACAGATATGTAACTAAGACGTTGAGCGAGAAAATGATGTTTTACTGTTGTGATAATAGAGCTTTCAAATAGAAAATTGCCCCACAGCTGTGCCTAAAAGGCTCTTCTTAGACGTTAACGCTATCATTGAGCTGAAATAGCTTTAGTGGTGATATTGAGGAGGTATACTCAGGAGTAGGGGGGGATTAGAACAATGTTATATTTAGATGAGGGTATAACTGTAACTAACAAATTGCCTATTTAATCTATCATGATATTCGCTTTCATACAGTTGTCATTGTACATTTGACAGCATTAAAACCTCCCAAGTTGAAGATGGCTGCGTTAAATAATAGCTCGTTATAATAATTGATGACATATTTTATGTATCTGACACCCGCCTCGGTGGCGTAGTTGGCTAACAAGCTAGTCGTGTTGAGCTCGACCGCCGAGGACGGGGAGATCGAGGCTCGAATATCGGTCGGGTGAACTGGGGGTGGTTTTTCCTAGATGGTTTTCCACTCTCCCTCCACGCAAATGCGGGTTCATTTCCTTTAAATTCAACCCTCACAATTCCTAATCTACTAGCGTAATTAGTACTTAAGCGTATAACCCGAACGGGTAGTAAGACGCGGTGCTAAATATTATTATTATTATTTATGTATCTGACGATTTTCACACGTCCATCCCAGACGCTGCCTTAAAATATGAGTGAAGAATGACCCTGGGCATGGGATGAATCTTGAATAGCTCAGTGGTTAGAGGATTGGCGTACTAAGCCAGAGTTCCCGGGTTCGATTCCCGTATCCGGGTGTCATTTTTAAATTTAAAGAATAATTGTAATGTTGAAATTTAAGGATTCAATGCTAATAAATTATTTGTGGTTTATGCAAGGGACACCAAAATAAATGTCTACGCACCGCTCTTAATATAGGGTTTCAAATATCTCGAAAGTGTCATTTAATTTGGTAATTTTAACTGTTATTTTATTAAACAACTTTTTTAACGGTATTTTGGATGTATTTTTCCAAATCGCCCTCCTAAACCTTAGATAAAGGCGCTAAAATCACTTGTGTATTTCAAATAGAAACTATTTTTTAATTATTTTAAATACGTCACTAGGCTGCCTTCATAATGTTCCAAAATATGAAAATTTTAAAAATATATTAAAAACTTCCTTGTTATTTAAAAAAATATATACATGACCATATAATAGAATGTTCTTAAAGATATTAGTTTGTGTGATGAAGTGTAATTTGGAACCAAGAACTGGACGTCCAAATAATATACCCAATTCCCTAACGATAACCGGTACCATTTCTAAACCAACTATTAACTAATGTGTGTTAGTCTCTTGATAGACAAATAGACAAAGAGAGAGAGAGAAAGTGGAAAAATAAAAGACGAACATTATTAATTACACATGTATTTAACCTCTGGGTCCAGGTTCGATTCCCGGCATGGCCGAAAGCTGTATCGTTGGTGAATTGTGGGCTATTTTCGGAGTGAAGAATTATCTCCCGGGGATTAAATGTTGTGACTTTTCTAGATTTAAGTTAGTTAATAAATCTTGTGTTGATATAATCAGTCGGATCAGAAAACTCAGATTAAATAACTTAAACAAACGAAAAAATATATTATTATTAATATTATTATTGGCAGTTAAAAAATATTGTTGTTTATTAAAATAGTTTCTTCTTACAAGTACCCTACTATAAATATTAAATTTTGAAAAAGAGTTGAAATTTTAACATTAGCAAAATAAAATAATATTCTAATCCTTGGATATAAATACAAAAAAAAACACGTTATTATGATCATGGAGATAAATAAAATAAAATAAAATGATTTAATAGTAAAATGAAACAAATTAATGGAGAGTAAGATCAATATGAAAAAAAAAGTCAGTATTTACATACATTAATAAAGATCTCACTAATATTCCTTTTGTCATACTTTCCATTTTAAATATTCAAAACATGGTGAATAATTTATGGCTTGTCTTTATTTCCCTACGCGTCTTATTATCCGTCCACGCTATGCGCATTTTTAACTATACTAATGGGCCAGAGAAAAGCAAATATAATTTAAAGGAAATGAACTCGCAAGAAGGGATATTGGAAAACGGCTTAGAAAAAAAAATTGATACCCAGCTATGCTTTTAACCCCAACCGTCTCGCCGCTAGCGACCCAGACTAAATTACCCTGAATTACAGCTCACGGAGCCACCAGTCCGGGTCCATTACATTTAATTTACTCATTATATTATGATGCCATTATTAATTATATACTTATTGTTATTTTTATGTAGGAAAGGTTATTCATATTTGAATACATATGGTATTCATCGAATCACGCGTGAAATGTCTTTCACAGTTCATACAGCCGGCATTTCAACCCCGACTCTGTACATCAACAGTTACCCTCCCTCTCAATCACCTTCAAAGGAAGTTGTGCTACGAATTTTTATCGCTCAAGAAAAATCCGTCGACTCCCATCTGGGTTTGAACCCAAAAACATCGGATCCTCAGGCGAGTACAATTGTTTATATAATGTGTTTCACTACAGGTGACGGCGAATGACGCTGACAAGGATCGTCCCTTGGACATCGTGTACTCCCTGACTGGTCAGGGGATCGACTCCGACAATCCTGCCAACAGCAAGTTTGACATTAACCGCACCTCTGGGGACATCTTCGTGCTCAAGGTGTGTACGTACCGTGGTACATATAATTTGAGGAACAGTCTCTTCTCAACGTAAGTTACCAAGTACACATCATCATGTTCTTCTTAATGGGTCCAAGGAATTACCTCAAAATCACTATTATGGTATTATCCTCTCCCCAAACTGATATACCTGAATTTTCACCGGGTTTCCATCCTCGTCTCCTTGCCTTTTATTAAATCATCACTAAATAATATCTATATTGAACGTTTTTAATCAAATAAATACGTATGGAAAATAAAAAGGATATTTAAAAAAATCAAATTGGTGTTGTCAGCCCTTGGACCGTGATCTTCCTAACGGCCGCTCTCAGTACAAGTTCACGGTGTTCGCCCAGGACGAGGGGGGTGAGGGGCTGGTGGGGTACGCTGACGTGCAGGTCAACCTCAAGGACATCAACGACAACGCCCCCGTCTTCACTCACGGGACGTACTTCGGGAACGTCACGGAAAACGGAACCGCAGGTTTGTGTGGGTCAAACATTGATAGGAATGGGCCTTTGAGTGAGGACGCATGGGTGAGGTTTAGGGTGAGTGAGGTAAAGGTGTGGATACCATCCACCTATAGCGTATGACCTTGAAGGAAGCTACGCAGATCCTGATAATAATGGTCTATAAAACACTCACTCAATAAATCGAGTTTATAGAATTAGAACTGAGATCACCTCGGATTGCCGAAAGCTCGAACTATACGAAAGAACGTGAGAAATATTAGAAGATAAGGGTACATTATACTCTTATGGGGGTGAATTATGTATGTTAAGGGGAGGGTGTAGCTCAAGAGGAGGGCTTGAACTTGTATTGTTGGTGGGAGGTGTTGGCTGCTATCTGGAAAAGGTAAGTGTGCCGCTAGTTTCTGCCTTTGTCTGCCGCCGTTGGTCGTCGAGTCTTGTCGTAAATGGATATGTTGTGCTGTCATATTCTGCTGATCTTCTTTACCTTCCTCTTTCGCCGAGGTTTGTTCATCTTACCGGTGTTTTGTGTAGTCACGTGGAAGGTATACTTCTCTTATGATGCCCGGATGTTTTTGAGCGTCCATGGTAAGGGTGTCGTAGGATATAAGCGCGGATATTGGCCATATTTATGGGGTGCCCAGATGGTTCGAGGTGCACCTTAATAGAGTTAAGATATTAGAGGTCATAGTGATAACTGACAGGTAGAGAGATGTGCGATAAATCACTGACGGTGATGTTTTTCACCGATACTCTCTGGTCACCATCACTCCCAGTGACTAGAACTGAAAAGTATAAGTGATCGGTGTATTGCAATACGCTCACCGGATGGTGACAGCTGAGAACTCTGGATTATGAAAGCAGGGACCGTGATTGAAAAATTAACGGTTAGCGATAAGGTGATTCACAAGTGCAGCCAGTAGCGGTCTCGTGTCCTTTTCTCTCGTGATATGATTGGTTGATTGTGAAGTGTGAGTCTCACACGTGCATCGTCTGTTTAAATGAATGACCCAATATACCAGTTGATAAATATCTGTTTTACAAACTGTAACAGTGAAGAAATATCGGTCCGGAAATACACAGTGACTTTCAGTTACGGTGAATGATCACAGGTGTAAGTCACTGATATCTTAAAAACACCATCCCGGTCATCACCGATACTGGAAAGTCACTGTTTCACCCAATGTAAAGAGAATAGTAGGTAGCGCCAGATGGATAAATACCTCTTGATTGGTTGAGTGCGTGACGTCACTCAGTATACCGCGTTACACACACAAAGCTACTGTTTATGGAGGAAAAAATAAGTTGTTAAAAATAAGGTCATATTTCGGAACTTTAAATAGTAAATAAACCTTTAAAATTCGCACCAATGTACAATTAATGTCATCACTCTACTTATTTAATAATCATCTACAACGGTTTTTAGCCTGTGGCTGGGTCAGTTCCGTAAAATGCCTTCATCTTCTTTTATCCTTCCACCATTATTACTCCTTTAATTGCTTCCATTCTTCTCCTCTCCCTTAAATACTTTCTGTTGTCTGCTCCTTTCATCTCTTTCTTTGTCTACCTTGTGGTCTTTTTCCTACATACTTAATTTACAACATTTTCTTTGGCATCCTCTCTTTTTCCATCCTCATTACATGTCCATACCATCTCAGTCTAGCTTCCTCTACTATCTCATGTACTCCAACATCCTCATTACATGCCCATACCATCTCAGTCTTGTTTCCTCTACTATCTCATGTACTCCAACATCCTCATTACACGCCCATACCATCTCAGTCTTGTTTCCTCTACTATCTCATGCACTACCTGTACTCCAACTCTTTCCCGGATAACTTAATTCCTAAACGTAAGGAAGGTGTACCAGTTGTTTAGTTACACCTGCATGCAGTTGTGGGTCATTGTTTGAATCCAAAATCCCCGAACTTATCACCAAATCTATATCATCCGGTCTGATTTTTCCCCCCCTAAAGTCATAACAATAGTTACACTTGTAGTAGTCCTCAACTTTTCAAATCGACATTGTAAATAAAACACTTGCATTGCCTTTTACGTCACTGCTCAGCTCCTTGAAGCCATAGATAATTTATAAATAGGTAATAACATGTCTAGAGTAATTCAACACAATATTAAAAAAATATCACTCAAATCTATACAGTAGTTATCTAGTAATAGATGAACATATAAGTACAGAAACTCCTTTATAAGGAGGTATTAATTAAAAACAACCAACTAAACTAAAACATGATTTCTTTGTGGGTTTACTATTGAAATGCATTCTGTAATAATTACTCTTTTAACTTGTTGATCAAATTATATAGATAAATAATGAATTCTACGTTCTATAGAAGAATTCATAATTGATCACGAGTTTAAATACAAAATATTTACCAAAAGAATACCAATTTAATGGAGTTAATTCGTTTGATAAATAGTCTAAGACGTTACAGTTAAAAATCTTCGTAATATAAAAGAAACTGCATCGTTACCAGTTGAGCAACGGTTCATGATATTTTTTAAAACAGGTATAAAATTTGGTCACCCAGTTAGTGGAACGAATGTAATCATTGGTGTTTGTTCATTTACTTTTTAACGTTTGTCTTAGTAGTATATTGAATAAGAAACTTAGAGAAATATTTCAAACAGAATGCTATGGTGAAAGCCATGTTGTAATTATTTTAAAATATTTAATATCCGTATTTCTGAATGAGTGGAGTTTCTTGATCAGGCACGGCTGTTATGACGATGTCCGCGACTGACCACGATGACCCCAGCGAAGGGACCAACGCCCGAATTATCTACTCCATAGAGAAGAACGTCATTGAAGAAGATACGGGATCCCCCATCTTCGAGATTGAGTCTGATACAGGCGTCATAAAGACAACTGTGTGCTGCTTAGACAGAGAGAGACAGATGGAATCACTCTTCCTGAGACTCCCATACTCACCGTCACCGTCCACGACGAGGACGAAATTAACAAGTTCCAGTACAAGGTACCCTTAAGTGTCTCTTGACTTTCTCAACTTCCCAACGCACTCAAAGAGCTAAGTGCTATAACCACTTACTCTTAAGAGCACATATGATTACAGAAGTGCTTTTAAACTATAGTGTTTTCTGAAATAGCTGAATGTGAAGATCACATTGAATTAAACACATCAAACTTTTCAGAAGAAATTTTAGTGGAGTGATGAACCAGCCCCGTGGTTTAGTGGTCAGTGCACCTGGATACGAGCCTAGGGTTCCCGGGTTCGATTCCCGGCTTGTACCTTGGGTATTTTTCCCCGAAGAGTGGATTACCTCAACTGTCGCCATGGTTTGGTTGGTTAGGCTTAAGTTAGGTTTAAGAGTTTCCACTAGTTCCACACACTCATACTCACTATCACCATCACCTCATCTCATGGTGACATGGAAAGAGCCTCCATCGAAAGGATGTACTATTAGTACATTCGGGCGTTCCCTGGCTAACGGTATATTAACTAATACAGGCTAATATTTACATTACTGAGCTACGAATGATGTAGCACAGATGTGTCATTATTATTATTATCATGCAATTATTTAGTTGATTAAGATAATGAGATGGTCAAGTGAGATATTGAATGGGGCAAGATGTATTATTATTAACACCGCGTCTTACTACCCGTTCGGGTTATACGCACTTACGCTAAGTGTGTAATGGTAGGGTGATTGTGAGATGAAATGGAGGACCTACAGTTTAACGTGGGATCCGAACCACGGTGAGAGGCCTGGAATTCCACACATTCTACAAGTTGTGATTAATACACGTCTTGTCAGAGGTGAAGGAAGGGTTTGGCAATCAGATAAATCTGTGCCGGGACCGAGGATTGAACCCCGGACCCCCAGCGCAGAAGTATGGGGCAAGAGTCTGGATATTTCTGTTGGTTTAGGGGTTGACGTGTGAAGCGTGAGTTGGGTATAAATCTCTGTGCATGTGCCATTTTACTGAGTCAACATATTATTAAACTTCAAGTCAAGTTCTTAAAGAAAGGTATTAAATGCTTCAGATTGTCGATAACAGCGGCTACGGAGCCGACAAGTTCAAAATATCCCGCAACATCGATGGCACGGGTGCCCTGATGATTGCTCAACACTTGGACTTCGAGGATCGTATGCAGAGCAACGGTTTCCGCTTCCGCATCCAAGTGAGCGACCTGGAGGAGGACGGCGACCAGGACAACTACCACTTGGCGTACTCCTGGGTGGTGGTGAAACTCCGTGACGTCAACGACAACAGACCGCAGTTCGAGAGACCAAACATGGAGGTCTCGGTGGACGAGGACCTCGAGGTGGGGGAGAGTCTGGCGAGGTTCAAGGCCACAGACCCCGACCAGGGAGGGAAGGGTGTAGTGAAGTACTCCATCGTCAGGACGTCCGATCGTAGGCGGCAGTTCTGCATCGACCACGAGGGGACAGTGGCCATACAGAGGTCCTTGGACAGGGAGAAAACACCTAAGCACGAGGTTAGAAACGGCCATTTTGAGAAGATTTTTTTTAGCACCGTGTCTTACTACCCGTCCAGGTCATAAGCATATGTACATACCTAAACTAATAACGCCGTTCCCTTACGGGGTAGGGAATAAACTGTGCATGTAGCTAAAAAAACTCTGTACTTAATCCATCATCACTAACTTTCTCCACACTTCCCTATCCTTGCGTGCTCTCTTCGCTTCGACAACATTCAAACACAGAGTCATACATGCTCTTTTATTCTTAAAACTCTTATTGTTTCTCTTCTTCACACATTCGTCAGCCACACTTAACCACTTCCTTTTGATCCTTCGTATACAGGATATTCGGAAACGCATTGCCCAAACTGCACACATAGCTTGTTTGAACCAAAAGTGATATAAAATCCTTGTACACTTACATCCGGAAAACAATGCTAGTACGATAAAATAATTGTGTTCAAAGTTTCGACGTACAGAGCCGGGATAGCAAAGCTGTTCAAGCATAGTAAACAACACATCAGTCCATCTAGAAATGGGAATAAGTTCTGAGGGTCATCATTAACGGTCCTACATCACAGAAAGTGCTTGCCATTATTACATGTTCATATTAAGATTAAATTGCATAACTAAATTTAATAGCAACTATTTTATTGTCAGGTTAGGATTCTAGCTGTCGACGAGGGTATTCCTCCTCAGACAGCGACGGCCACGTTGACTGTCATCGTCCAGGATATCAACGACAACGCCCCTAAGCTCCTTGAGGACTACCACCCGGTAGTTCAGGAACATGAACCACCGAGACAGATCTTGGAGATAGCGGCCACCGATGAGGATGATTCGACCAAGAACAATGGTCCACCTTTTACTTTTACGCTGGATATAAACGCTGAAGAGATTATCAAGGCTTCTTTTAAGGTTGACAATCAGGAGCGTGAGTGTGTTTGAGACTTTTCTAGTACTGTTGTTTGGTAAAACTTTTGTTTAGCACCTCCTCCCCTACCCCGCGCACCCTTCCCTCCTTTGAAAACTCTTTGAGTACTAGGGAAATGGGCTTTTCCCCTCCATCCTTAGCCAACAGTGCTTGTATAACTCTTTTTGAGAAAAGACGGCGTCACAATTCGATAACAATAATTCTGTTGTACTAATTTACTATTACTAGCACCGGAAACTGATTTGACATATTTTAGTATAGTATTTTATATTTATCAGTGTTTTTTTTATGTATGTGATTAAATAGTTAAACTCAAATGTGCTACAACTAAATAACTTATAACCACAGGTATCTTCCAACAATAAAACCAAGTGTGTTATGAGAAAACTATTACTTGATGAAAAGAAATTCGCGACTGTAAATAAATAAAAATAATGTCTTATTAAGGTGTGCGAAGCTCCAAAACTTTTTCTTGGGTTCAAAACAAATATCACCTTGGACTTTAAAAAAAACCCGGCTCTTATAACTAAGAATCTTGGCCATTATTTATCAGAATAAAACTATATATTACAAACAATTGTGAAATAAAATATTTTTCCAAGTGATTTTAGTGCATACAGTTGTATAAATAATCAAAATATATATTTTTTTAAGCTTCAAACAACTTAGAACAAACATTAGAACTTCGATTCGGCTTCGAGAATATTTAATACATTCGATTCTAGCTCGCTTCAAAATTGGAAAAGTGGACTTCACACACACACACACACACACACACACACACACACACTTAATATAATTTGTGTTCTTTCTATTTAAGTCAACTGTGTTTTTGTTTTTTTAGGAAGATCTGTTTTTACCCAGCTTCTCACGTGCTTTCAGAGATGTCAAAGAACAACGAGAATAAGGCAGTAATTTCCTCCCTGCGCTCGTTTGATCGCGAACAGCAGAAGGAGTACCTGGTACCAATAGTCATCAAGGACTCGGGTAGTCCTGCCATGTCCTCCACCAGTACGATCACTGTCGTCATAGGAGACGTCAACGACAACAAGATGCAGCCTGGCTTGAAAGACATTGTGTTCTACAACTATATGGTTAGTTTCGTTCTGACGCAAATTAAGAGGGTATTGTCTCATTCTATATACTTTTATTTATTCGAGGTATTTAACGCGCACTTTCTGAACCGACTGATCATATCAGCACACAAGAATTTCTATGAGCTAGAGCGAAAGGGCCTATCTATATGGCCGGCAAAGGTTCTTTTACATGCCACAATCGGCATGGGAGTGACTACTTCACTTCTCCTCCGAAAATAATTGTGCTACGGATTTTTATATTTCAAGAAAAGTCCTTTAACCTCGGCTGGGTTTGAACCCACAAACATCGTGTCATGAGGCCAACACTTTACCCCAAGATCACCAAGGTCAACAAGTTAACTGTCAGAAGCTTTAATAAATATGTATATATATTTTTCTAAATCATAAAATCAATATAAGAGTAAAGCCTGATTGAAAAAAATATTTGATAAAATATTTTCTATGCAACTGAACAAATTAATTAAATGTTTTCTGTATGATATCCATATTCAGGGTAAGGCTCCAGACAGTGAAATAGGGCGAGTGTTTGTGTATGACCTTGACGATTGGGATCTGCCTGATAAGAAGTTCTACTGGAAGGACTCAGAGCACCCCAGATTCAGACTGGACGAAGATACCGGCATGATCACCATGAGGCATCTTACGAAAGAAGGCAGGTGAGAACTCTCAATAGAGGTTTGTAATATACGGAATGTTAGGAAACTCATAGCCCAAACTGCACCTATATCTTGTTTGAACCAAAAGTAATACAAAATCCCTAAACACATCCGGAAACCTATGTTAATATAATTAGATTGTATTCAAAGTTTCGGCGTACAGCGCTGGGAGAGCAAAGCTGTTCAAGCATGCGTGTACAACAGGTTTCGTAGGAGTTAGGCACGCGGCATTACACACCTCGACATCTTGGAGCACGGCAGCAGAACATACCACAATTAATAGTAAACAACACACCAGTCCTTCTAGAAATGGGAATACGTTCTGAGGGTCATCACATAAATTACGGTCCTACATCACATAAATTGCTTGCTATTACTACATTTGCAGTGCCGGGGGCCTAGTTCCTATGCAACATGTTATACACGCATGCTTGAACAACTTTGCTCTCCCGACGCTATACGCTGAGACTTTGAACATAATTTAATGGTATTACCATAGTTTTCCGGATGTAATTGTACAGGGATTTTGTATTACTTTTGGTTCAAACAAGCTTTGTGTGCAGTTTGGGATATGAGTTTTCGAACACACTGTATAAATGTGTTAGGTTGTTGATTTGAAGAATTGCTTTATGGCCCTTAATTGTAACTGAAATGGCGTAACCGCGTCTTCCACTTCAAAATAAACCTGACGTCCTACTTGTCATCGGATTAATTAATTAATCGTGCTTACAGGTACAATCTGAAATTCAAGGTGTACGACCGCAAACACACTCAAACGGACGTACTGGCAAACGTGTCTATCACTGTGAAGGAGCTTTCACATGAATCTGTTATCAACAGTGGCTCAATTCGTGTGTCCGGGATTAGTGATGAGGATTTTGTTCGAGTCTGGGACTACAAAGTGAGTTCAAACCCTTAACAATGTCGGCGTGAGGTCACATTCATTTATTCTGACAAATATAGGGCTTTGAGTACTTATTAAAATTATCAGACTAAAAGTACTAATTCCATAATCACAGGAACAAATTGATTGTCTCATTGCACTAAAACGTTTATGGGAGGACATTTTAGAAACTCTCCCGTTGTGAATCTAACATTTGTTTGGATAATACTAAGGGTGTGAATAATAGATACTAAAAGAACTAGTTTTAAAAAATTAATGAAAAATGAGACACTATCTAGACAGCACAATTAAAACTGCATTTATAGGATTTTTTTATTGATGGCTTGTTAAATAAAGTTAAAACATAATCTACAGCGTATAGATATGCATGATGGTTAAAGCTATTCTCCTTATATTATATTTATTTTTATTACTATATGATAGATACATTTTAAGCATGTGGTACGATAAATGTACACTTCATTCGCCTTAAGAGATTGCAAGACTCCCTTTTAAGATGCAACTTAAAAGATAGGGCTATACTGTTATCAGTCAAGGTAATACTGCTACCTATCATGTTATATACATATGTAGCGTGTCTGGGCTACACCAATAGTAGCCCAGTAGTGGACATACTAACCAGTACCGTTGCCCAGGGGAAGCCCAAATGTACTATACATCCTTCCCGTGGAGGATCCTTCCATGTCCCGATGAGAGAAAGAGAGGGTGATAGAGTATATGAGGGTGTGGAACCATAAACCTAACTAACCAAACCCTGGTGACAGTTGGGGGTTATTCCCCTTTCGGAAAATCCACCCAAGGTGCCAGCCAGGAATCGAACCCTGGACTCCTAGGCTCGTAGCCATGTGCACTGACCACCATACCCGTGGGGCTGGTACCTTTAAGGGTGAATGTAGTGTACGTTTAATCATATACTAGTGCAAATATTAATATTAATAAAATTTTATATTTTTTATCTCAGTCTAAAAGGCATCAACGAAGCAAAACGGACCGTTTGCGACACAAACTGGCGGACCTCCTGAACACTGAACATGAGGACGTTGATGTGTTCAGTGTTCAGCTACGAGAGAAGAATCCCCCGGTGACAGATGTACGATTCTCGGCATACAAACCTCCATATTACAAACTAGTCCGACTCAATGGACTAATCCTCCTACACAGGGAAGAGGTACTCCTAGCATGGTGGTGATTTGCTGTCATCAAGAAACCTTCACAGTTGCGGATATTTTACTTATTCACTTTGTATAAATAGCCCGCTGCTGTTTCTTGACAGTGTTAACACGAATTTTTTTACATTCATGTTCCAGTATTAATTTAATAACCCTATAAGCTCTTCAACCCTATTTATTTTTAGAGATAATATTAAGCTCTAAACATTCAGTAAGTCGCTTTAAAATTATTAGAATTTTCTATTGAGGTGCATTTCTCATATCTTGTAATTTATTTTATGTTGTTAAAAATTTTTAAGGGGTCAATTCAAATTTATAATTGGGGTTAAATTCGTTTTGTAAAAATAATTACGGTGGATCAAGTTATCTGAAAAACTCTTCTTTTTTTATTAGCACCGCGTATTTTATTATCAGTTCGTGTTATACGCTTGTCTACTAATTACGTTAGTGGTTTTAGAGATTATAAAGGTTATATTTATAGGAAGTGTACCCGCATTTGTGAGAAAAGATAGTGTAAAACCATTTTGAATAAACTACCCTCAGTGCACCCGACCGAGATTCGAACCTCGATCTCTCCCGTCATCAGCAGTCTAGTCTACTGAGAGAGTAGCGTGTTTGACCACGCGGGTAAAAAAAAACGCTTTAAGTATAAACAAATTAAATTATTTTGGCAAACGTATCAGTCCTTCAAGTGGTAATGTAATAGGCTATATCTGACAGCAAATACTTTCAAGTAGTGGGAATTATATGAGTATGATCCGAAGTGTCCGATTTAAAATGTGACTTAACTCATGTAATTTTACCTATTGACAAATAATTCTAGCATCAAAATTATATGAATAATTGATAAAGGCTACATGTCCCAGATGTATGAAGGAAGCAATTATTGCTCTTATAAAGCTTTTTTTTTTAAAATACTCGACAGATTGAGAAGTATGTCGGCATCAACATAACGATGGTAGCAATAGACGAGTGCCTTTATGAGAACCACAACTGTGAGGGAAGTTGTACCAACACGATGAACATCAGTAACTCGCCGTACCTGGTGGACGGTAACACCACCTCTCTGGTGGGTGTGCGTGTGGACGTGATGGCCGAGTGCACGTGTGGGGCTCGCAACTTCACCGAGAGCGAGTCATGTCGGACCAGTCCCTGTTACAATGGAGGGAGATGCTCCGAGGGACGGTACGGCTCGAGGTAAGTTACACACACACACACACATATATATATATATATACTTACATATATATAGCGTGTCTGGGATACATGACTCGTAGCCCTGTTTGTGGAAATATTAGCCAGTACTAATGTATCGTTACCCGGATGTACTAATAGTACATCCTTTCCGTGGAGGATCTTTCCATGTCCAGATGAGGTGAGGTGATGGTGATAGTGAGTATGAGGGTGTGGAACCGGTGGAAACACTTAAACCTAACGTAAGCCTAAACCAAACCCTGGTGACCGTTGGAGTACTTCTTTTTTCGAGAAATATTACCCAAGGTACCAGCTGGGAATCGAACCCTAGGTTTGTAGCCAGGTGCACTGACCACTACACCACGGGGCCGGTTACAGTGCTTGGTAAAAAAAATGTCATATTTTTTACATCAGGATTTTTGATTAAAATATCACCTTTTTACTATATGGTGTTTGAATATTTATTTAACAAACAAATAATATGTAAATGTTTACATACCGTGCTCATATGGTAACTGCAGTTGATAAACATATTACCTTGCTATGTTGTAAATAAAGTTCATTGATTGAGTTTTGAACTGACATTGAGTCAGTATGACGTAAATAATTAGCGTGTTTTGAAATGATACATATTCCTTCCACAAATTGGGAATTAAAAAATAATGAGCACAATAATTGGCCAAAAATGTGACACGTATGATTACGTTTAATTCACATGACAAATTATCAACCAAACAAAAATACAGTTATATTATTATAGACAGGTATTTAAAGCTTACTATATATTAAATTAACCTAATGTCATTCTCCAACTTATACCCTGATTTTAGTTGGAAGAATAGTAGAGAAAATTCAAACATATTTCTTCGCGGCTGACATTGACAACATTTCTTTATACCACTTGTGTTATTTTATAGGTATTAATAATATCTATCAAAAGTGACAGCTGCAGAGAACATGACTTTATGTATGAATATATTAAAATGGTTTTAGTATCTCTAGTAACTAACTTCTACTGTTCTTCCTACCAAAATCATACTATACTTATAGTCTGTACAAATAATTCATGGTATTTTGTATTATTATTATTATTATTATTATTATTATTATTATTATTATTATTATTATTATTATTATTAGCACCGCGTCTTACTACCCGTTCGGGTTATACGTACTCACGCTAATGTGTAATGGTAGGGTGATTGTGAGATGAAATGGAGGACCTACAGTTTAACGTGGGATCCAAACCACGGTGGGAGGCCTGACATTCCTCACATTCACATGTTGTGATTAATACACGTCTTGTCAGAGGTGAAGGAAGGGTTTGGGAATCAGATAAATCTGTGCCGGGACCGAAGATTGAACCTCGGACCACCAACACAGAAGTCTGACACCTTACCCCCTAGACCACCAGGTCACCCTGCTATTTTATAGTAGTAGGCCTATATATATTTTACTAAGCGCCGTGTCTTACTTTCCTTTCGGGTTATTCGCTTATCTACTAATTACGCTAATGGTGTTAGGGATTAGGATGGTTATATTTATAGGAAGCGTTCCCGCATTTGCGTGGAGAGAGAGTGGGAAAATTATTTAAGTACACCCGACATAGATTCGAACCTCAACCATCACGTAATTGGTAATTTAATCCACTGATAGAGTAGGTAGGGCCTTAAACCATTCGGCCACCAAAGCGGGTAATATTACTATTAATTTTAATAATAAAAATGACTGTTTAGATGTTCTTGTCCAAGTGGATATAACGGCGCCCAATGCCAGCAGACAACCAGGAGTTTCCGCGGTGATGGATGGGCGTGGTACCCTCCTCTAGAGGTGTGCGACGACAATCATCTTAGTCTGGAGTTTATCAGCAGTAACACGGATGGCATGTTACTTTATAACGGACCAATAGTGCAACCAGAGATGGACCAACGCATTGTGTCAGGTATATTTGATCACAGCTAATACTCGGTATTTACGTTAAAACATATCAATAATCGTCAAGTGTTTAGGATTAAACTTTGGTAAGGTATAAGAGTCCGCTTAAGATCTTTTTAAGCATCACATATTACTACCCGTTCGGGATGTACGCCTATATACTAACTACAATAATGTGTTAGAGATTAGGAAAGCTCAAATTCAGAGGAAGTGCACTTGGATTTGCGTGGAGGGAGAGTGAAAAACTATTTAGGGGAAAACCACCCTCGGTGCACCTAACCAGGATCAAACCAGGATTTCCCAGTCTTCTTCAATCCAGTCTATCGCGAGAGTAGCGTCTTAGACCAAGCGGCCACGGAACCGGGTCATTCTAATTTTATCCTCCCATCTGCGTCCGGGTCTTCCAAACGGTCTCTTCCCATTGAGTTTACCAGACAGTACCCTGAACACAAGGGCCGTGCGAACTGGGCGGCTGCCAGGGGCGCCAAAACGAGCTAAACCTAGCCTAACGTAGCCTGGGCGTGATATGAAAATAATCCCCAAACCTAACATAGCTTAGGCGTGATAGTGGAGTTACTAACCATAACAAATCCTTCACTTTTTGATACTTGCATTACAGTTTACACCATTTTACATATTAGTATAAGTATAATTTTATGGGGAGTAAATTAGAATTTAAAGGCTCCTCCTCTCACTTCAACGTGCAACAATCAGAGTCATCAACTTGCACCAATCAGAGCCATCAGCTTGCACCAATCAGAGTCATCAACTTGCACCAATCAGAGCCATCAGCTTGCACCAATCAGAGTCATCAGCTTGCACCAATCAGAGTCATCAACTTGCACCAATCAGAGTCATCAGCTTGCACCAATCAGAGTCATCAACTTGCACCAATCAGAGCCTTCAGCTTGCACCAATCAGAGCCATCACACCGGCACATAGCAACATTTCTTTATCCATGGTAGATCTAGTAGCTTTGCTAGCTCTCAATTAACACCACTCCTATGGTGAGTGGACTATATTATCCACCGGCTATATAGGGGGTGCGCCACAAAGCAATCAGGGGCACGAAATTTACCTCGGTCCACCTCTGCCCGAACACGGTTCTATAATTCTCTCATTCACGCTGCATGTCCTGTCCACCGTAATCTACGAGACTTGATTACACTAACATATTTTCGTTTATAAATATTCTCATACTTGAAGCAAGTACTTTTCACCATAAGGTTCTTTTAAGTGGCAAAATGTATCAATCTTATTCCACTATCAATAATGACGTCGTGCAAGTTTTCCTTTCCTATTGTGGGCCCAAAGAATTCTTCCTTCCCTATCTTTAAATAAAGTCACTCGTCACAATTGGGGACTTGTCAAACAATTGTTCTAGTTCCTCATAAAAAAACTATCCTTTTTTTTAGGGCATATTTCTCTTCTGTAGGACAATGTACATTGATATATACCTATTGGGCCACCTTCCTGCTACTGCAATACTTGACATTCTATTGCTAGTGAATTTTATGTCCTTAACTGCTGACATACTCTTTCTGCGGATTATAGAGCTTGTGCCTAAGCTATATGTGACCTTTCTTCCATTAAAAAAAATCACATATTCACTTTATTCCACCTAACAATCTCCTGATAATATAACCTCTTGTATAGCCACAGTATCTCATTAAAAACTACTTACTTCATCAATCATTGATTGTATATTGAATATCATCTATGAGAGAACCGCACGGCTACTATTGGGAAACAGCGTTGTCATTCTATCTTTTCGTGTGGTCAATCTCCCCTCAAATATAAGACAAGTTTGGCAACGCTGGTTAGTCGAGGTTGCCACTTGATCCTACTTACCCCAGCACACCACCTTCAGACATAACTGAGAGCGTTGATATTTGGCAACAGTTAACTGCTGAGAAAGAGCGAAGATTTTTCCAAAAGACCTGCAGTTCCATTAGTGATGATATTGGGCGTAGCACCCTTAGCCTTTGGAGCCTAAAATTCCAAGTCCCGATCATAATCTCTTTCCTAGCTTTACTATCTCACGACTCCCCAAGAGTAGTCCCCGTCCATAGATCAGAGTGAGGGGCTATTTTATCTTCGGGATATTTTTTCACCCAAGAAACAATCATGGCAAACATGTTGGTAAAAATAATTAAATATTACTAACAATAATTGGGTTCGTGTTTGACGCTACTATTTCTTTGTTTATTCTTTCTTTATTTGCGAGATAATAATCAATAGTGGTATTATTTATTTTCAGACTTCATCTCTATTGAGCTAGAAAAAGGATTTCCAAGACTACTTATGGACTTCGGCTCTGGAACTCTAGAGCTAATAGTTGAAACCAAAACAAGTTTAAATGATGGGGAATGGCATAGAATTGACGTTTTTTGGGGAACGGAGGTTCGTTCCTTCTAATATATCTTAGATACTGTAATTATGTTATCAAGTTAATTTACTATTATATTTTAACATATCTTAGGTAATTAAAGAGACTCTTGACTAATTTTGTGGATCTTCATCTATGAATGTGTTTCTTTGTAACTTAGAAAGTTTAGTTTATTTAGCATGAAAAACATAGCTTAGAGCATTTAATAACTAAAAAACTATGTAACATTAAAACAACTGGATGTTTGCTACCTCTTAAAGCACTATTTATTAATTCATTTACAATTTTTTTATTTGTATTTACTATAAAATGATTGACGTGAAATCTACAATCTTCATTTATAAACAAAATCATTTAATAATTCCTATTCTAGAATATATTTTCAAGGTGATATTATAGTAAAATCAATAGTAATAGCTTATGTTTGCGTCGAATCTGTGTTTAATTTGTATTTGCGTGTTTATTTCCTCACTTAGGACGTGCGTCTTGTTTCGGACTTTTGTCAGTCTGCTGACGTGGTGGATAAAGAGGACGGCTCCCCACCAGAATTCGACGACACCAGCTGTCAGGTCCATGGGACCATGCCTCCGTTCAACGAGTACCTCAACGTGAACACCCCTCTACAGATTGGAGGTCTTCATTTGGAGCAGTTTGATCCAAATATGTACCACTGGCAGTTCATGCCTGTGGGCAAGGGGTTCGATGGATGTATTAAAAACGTATTCCATAACAGTAAGGTTTGTAGATATGTCTTGACTCTTCTTCATCTGTGAATCTGTCCTGATACTGGTATCAACTGGACATCTTCCGTTTTCCTTGGTCTTGAGGATCTTCTTTCATCTTTTTGTGGCGTCTTCCTTTCTTGATATCTGTTAGCATTCCAAACCTTCCTCTTTCTCCCTCTATCTTCCCTTCCATGATGCTCTTCCTCCATACGTAGGGTGTAGCCTAACCAAGACGTTTTTCTTTTCGTTAAATTGATATCCATTGTGTATTAGTAAGTACATTAACACTTTGCAGTAGTCATGTGAGAAGTAAAGAACCAGATATCTATAAATATTATTATTTCTAAAGAGAAAATACGAGGTGGTTTATGTATGTTGAATATATTCCAGCTGTACGACCTGGGTGCACCAGGCCTGTCTCGAGCCAGCGTGGCGGGATGTCCTCAGACAGAACAAGTGTGTAACACTCACGAGTCCACATTCAGGTGTTGGGAGCACGGAACGTGTGTGGGGAGCTTCTCAGAGCCTCGCTGTGAGTGTAATCCTGGCTGGACGGGACCCAGTTGTCTCTCACAGACTGTACCCACCACCTTCAACACCCAGAGCTACGTCAAGTATGCTCTGTCCTTTGAACCCGACCATTTCTCCACCCAGCTGCAGCTGAGGTTTCGGACGAGAGAGAAAGATGGGGAGTTGTTCAGAGTCAGCGATCAGCACAACCGGGAGTATGGGATACTGGAGGTGGGTGTCATGTGTGGTAACAACTGTTCAGAGTATGGGATACTGGAGGTGGGTGTCATGTGTGGTAACAACTGTTCAGAGTATGGAATACTAGAGGTGGGTGTCATGTGTGGTAACAACTGTTCAGAGTATGGAATACTAGAGGTGGGTGTCATGTGTGGTAACAACTGTTAAGAGTCATCACAACCGAGAATATGTTCATCCTTAAAATAATATACTTTTAATATCAATGCAATGATGTAAAAAAATTGTTTATACATTTCAATTAAATATGTAATTATTTTAATTGATATGTTGAAGCTTGTTCCATTATTCCCTTCTTACAGATTATGGATGGTCACCTTCACTTTCGCTATAACCTCAACAGCTTACGATCAAAAGAACGGGATGTTTGGCTCAGTGCGGTCACAGTGGCAGATGGGAAATGGCATGGGGCCAAGGTACGTCTAAAACCTCCTTAAGTAACTTTGTTTTAGCACCGCGTCTTACTACCCGTTTGGTTTAAAAAGTTTATGTGCTAATTATAGTAACGGTTTTAGGGATTAGGACGGTTATTTTTATAGGATGTGTAACCGCGTTTACGTGGATGGAGAGTGGTAAACCCTTTTATTTAAAAAAAAACCACCCCTTAGTACACCCAACCGAGATTTGAACCTCAATAAATTATATGTTTACCATTTAACAGGGCATTTTGATTTGCCATTCATTAAAAAAGTAATTAAAATAGATACCACATTTATTTAGATAGTTTTCTTCTTATTCCTTGTCAACAAACCAAAAGTTGATTTGGTGTGATTTATATACGCCCGGTGCTAGGCATTCCCTCAGCCCTTCAGCTGGTTAGTGCTAACTGCACCATCTGATATAAATCACATGCACTAGAATAATTTGTGGTGGCTCTCCTTTGCTTTACACGCTGAATTTCTAAGAGCGAGAGAGAGAGAGAGAGCTTAAAAGGGCCAACCAACTTTACCGGGAAAGGTATTTTCACATACCTTCCAGGGTTCTTTTACATGCCACAATCGACATGGGACAGATGGATTTACTTTCCCTACGAAGGATGTTGTGCTAAAGATTCCCATTGATCGCGAGAAAAACCCAGTCGACCTCGGTTGGGTTTGAACCCAAGAACATTGGGTCCTGAGGTTATGTTACCACAAGACCATCAAGGTCGACTAAGTAAATGTACAATTACTTGATATTAAGTTAGTTCAATATTAATTTACAAAGCGTTGCTTTTAATATACATTTATCTAACGTAATCCTTGTTGACAACTTCATCCTCACCTAATTTTTGAAGGTGTCCCGGTACGGATCAGCAGTGACCATGCAACTGGACGGAGGTGAAGGTAGAAGATACAACGAAACATTCCTGTTTGAAGGTCACCAGTGGCTGGTCGTAGATAAACAGGAGGGAGTCTTTGCTGGAGGCAAGGCTGAGTACACGGGTGTCAGAACTTTCGAGGTCCATTCTGATTATCACAGGGGTGAGTGTCAGAAAATATTGAATTCAAAATATAGTCATTACCTTTAATGTAATTTGATAAGTCATCGGTAGAGCTAACTGAAAAAATTATACATATTTACACAGGGTGTTCGGAAACTCATACCTCAAACTGTACATATAGCTTGTTTGAACCAAAAGTAATACACAATACCTATACACTTACATCCATAAAACTATGCTAATACCATTAAATTGTGTTCAAAGTTTGGGCGTAAAGCGCCGGGAGAGCAAAGCTGTTCAAGCATGCGTGTACAACAGGTTGCATAGGAGCTAGGCGCGTGGCACCTTGAAATCTTGAGGCACGGCAGCAGAACATACTACAATTAATAGTAAACAACACACCAGTCCATCTAGAAATAGGAATACGTTGTGAGGGTCATCATTAACGGTCCTACATCACAGAAAGTGCTTGCTATTATTACATGTTCTTTGCCAAGCGCCTAACTACTAATATGAGTTTCTGAACATTCTGTATATATATATATTATATATATAATATATATATTAAATATATATAAAGTTATTGAAAAAAATTCATATTTATTGTTCAATTTAATAATACTTAAATTGTAAATGGAGAAATGGAGTAAATAACACAATACAAATATAATAAAAAATACTTTTCTTTGTGTATTTTTTTTAATATTCTCTTACGGTGATATAGAAGGAAACGCAAATTAGGGTATGTATTTTTATAGTTTTTATAACAAAGACCTTTTTGGGAAAAACAAACAAAATATTTCTTCAGTAAATAGTTAAGTAGTCGAATCTTTGTAAAGAACATAGTGGCATTTTAACATAAACTATTTATCTTCACCAGAAAAGGCTTATTTTTAAATTTCGAGATGGCTTTAATCAATAACCATGAACTGTTGAGTGGACGACTGAATACATTTATAGAATTAAACTTGAAGGAATTATTTATATCTAAACCAGAATAGATATTTTTATATATAAAACTTGCAAACAAATAAATTAACTAACTTAAACTTGCCTTTCTTTCCTAAAAAAAAAAATTTGTGAGGGACGAAAATGTTGCAAAATGTTAATTTCAATATTTTGTTCATAATTTGTGAAAGTTTTTCTCTGTTTGTCCCTCCAGGATGTCTGGATGACATCAGGTTGAACGGCAAACACCTACCCCTTCCCCCTGCGATGAACGGCACAGAATGGGGACAAGCGACCATGGCTCGCAACTTGCAGAGGAACTGTCCCTCCAACAAACCTTGCATGAACGTCATCTGCCCAGAACCTTTTGAATGCGTGGACTCTTGGAATGATTATGAATGCACGTAAGCTACCCTTAAGTGTTGGTACCTCCTAGTGTAGTGACACAAGCAACTATACTGACCGGAAAGACAGTCTCTATGGTAGGATGCTGGTTCGTAGGAACAGTGCAAGCATGCTCAGGGTGGTTCAGAATGTGTTGAGACATTTAATAACAACATGTATTCAATATTTATACTACTAAATTCTTCAACTCATTCTTAAAATTGTCCTGACCTTCAGCTGTGGTGAGGGACAGTCGGTGTCTGCTGACGGGAAGGGCTGCACGGATAAGAACGAATGTTTGGAAGAACCGTGTCTGAACGGAGGAACCTGCATCAACCAGGACCCAAGACATCGTTACCGTTGTATCTGTCCAGGAGGTTTCTGGGGGGACAACTGTGAGTTAGTGCAAGAAGGACAGACCTTGAAACTCGGTGTGGGAGCATTGGCGGCCATCCTGACATGCCTCCTCACCATTCTAAGTAAGTTTTCTTGAGATAGGATCCATTTTTTAATGTTTCTGTTTTTGCTTGTATTTTCATATACGTTTGTATTATTCTATTTATAGATTTGATCAAAGCTTAGCCATTTTTGTTTAGGTTAATAAATAGAGATACGTTTTCTTCCTCTATTAAAAACTACACAAACAATTTAAGTTATATATTTTAACATTTTTGAACATAAAACCAGCTGCCAATGGCCCAGTGCTCGATCTCTCATTAAAACAAAAGAATTCCCCGCAATTTCCCTTGTTTGATTTCAGTCCTCGTGCTAGTGTTTGTGTTGTACAACCGCCGTCGTGAGCCTCACGCCAAACACACCCCTCCTCATGATGACGTCCGTGAGAACATCATCAGCTACGCTGACGAGGGTGGAGGGGAGGATGACATGACAGCCTTCGACATAAAACCTCTACAGATACCTGTGAAAGATTCTCTAACACAAGAAAGCACGGCGTTACCAAGTTAGTTAAATCAGATGGAGTAATTTGAAATAAATACTCATACTGATGGGGTGGAAGTAAGATGGCATTTGAGAAGAATGTACACACATTTGCGCTGAGTTCATCATCATCATCATAATCATCAACTGTTTATAGCCTGTGGCTGGGTCAGTTTAGTGGAATTCCTCCATCTTCTTCTATCCTTCCACCATTCTTCCTCCTTTAAATTCTTCCTTTCCTCTTCCCTTACTAGCATTCTTTCTGTTGTCGGCTCTTTCCATCTTTTTCGTGGCCTCCCTTGAGGTATTTTTCCTACATACTTCATTTCCATAATTTTCTTTGGCATCCTCTGCTTTTCCATACTCATTACATGCCCATACCATCTCAGTCTTGCTTCCTCTACTATCTCATGTACTCCAACATCCTCATTACATGTCCATACCATCTCAGTCTTGCTTCCTCTACTATCTCATGTACTCCAACCTCCTCATTACATGTCCATACCATGTCAGTCTTGCTTCCTCTACTATCTCATGTAATCCCTGTACCATCATTCTTTCCTGAATAACTTCATTCCTATTCCTTTCCCCTCGTGACAACTAACATCAATTCGTTAAGTTATATATTGAAACATTTTAAGGAAACAGAATAAATTCTATCCTCAATTTCCCTGTCACTGCAAAACTAGACGTGATTATACCAACATATTTTTCTGAATGCGACAGTTCCGGGTGTTTTTAACTTTAAATTAATGTTCTTAATCATACTACCGTTGTTTAAAGGGTTGATGTGTGTTGTATCCACCAATGGTGCTAAGGCAAAGCCAACTATTTAGTTTTAATACCTGTAGATTAAGCTCAGAATGCTTTTATCAATAAGATAATTCAACAAGTAAAATATTTAACGATGATTTGTTGAATTTACGGATGCACGAGATGTTATATAACTGAGAGATAGTCTTGTAGATAAAAAAGATTAACCTTAAGTGCATTATTAAGACTGTTCATATTTTAAAAGTGATACATCCAATAAATACATTTATAAAATGCTAAAATATCCAAATATTAGTGAATTCGAGTCACATTTTTACTTGAGTATTCAATATTTACTTGTGTGCCTACTGAGCTAAGGATTCTGGGTTCGACTATCGGTATGGCCAAAAATGTATAATTGATAAAAATATGGGTTTACCCTTTCACGTTTATAAATGAAAGGCTGGGGACTGGATGTTGTGCCTGCTCTAGTCTTAAGTTGGATTATCAGGCATATGAAGCTACGACAGGTGGAACAAGACAGTAGTGGAAAATATATAGCTTGAATAAAAAAACTGACCAAGGCTGGAAACAGTAATGGATGTATGTTTCTGTAATGGTGTATATTATCTGCTTAGGTGGATGTGTGGTCCAGAGTGTTACCATCGCAGTAGACTAGACTGCCAATGACAGGGAAATTGAAGTTCGAATCTTTGTCGAGTGTACAAAGGGTGCTTTTCCCAAAAATAATTTTTCACTCTCCCTCCATGAAAATGCGGGTACACTTCCCAAATATTTAACCTTCCGGATCCCTAGAACCATTCTCGTAATTAGTTCATAAGCGTATAATCCGAACGGGTAGTAAGACGTGGTGCCAAAACTAAATTTATAAATTATTTAATTTATAATTTTATTATTATTATTATTAATCACCGCGTCTTACTACCCGTTCGGGTTATACGCTTAAGTACTAATTACGCTAATGGATTAGGAATTGGGAAGGTTGAATTTAGATGAAGTGAACCCGCATTTGCGTGGAGGGAGAGTGGAAAACCATTTAGGAAAAACCACCCCCAGTTCACCCGGCCGAGATTCGAACCTCAATCTCCCCGTCCTCGGCAGTCGAGCTCAACACGACTAGCGCGTTAGCCAACTANCCGAGATTCGAACCTCAATCTCCCCGTCCTCGGCAGTCGAGCTCAACACGACTAGCGCGTTAGCCAACTACGTCACCGAGGCGGGTTAATTTATAATATTTGGTACAGTGTGATGCTCTTTTTCCCATAATGTTTCTGCAACAATGTCACTTATTTTAACACAGCTTACGAGTAAGTAAGTAAATGTCTCTATTTTTAGGTAAAGTGACGAGAAGGTATGTTCGGTACACCGTATCTATTTATGTTTAAATTTGTGTTTATTACGGTCCAGTAAGTATTTCTTGTATGTCACAGACCCCTCTGTGTCGTGTGAAATGAATTTTGGAGCAGTGATAAGCACTCACAAGGAGAATGCTGACGTGGACCCAAATGCTCCACCATTCGACGATCTAAGAAATTATGCTTACGAAGGAGGTGACAGCACTACGGAGTCGCTGTCATCGTTGGCCTCGGGTAAAACAGTCACTAACCAACACTTATATGTTTACTATTTATAAGGATCAGGTTGAACTAAATTCACTTGAGGTTAATATGGTCCCGTGGTGTAGTGGTCAGTGCACCTATCTATGAGGTCTAGGGGGTCCCAGGTTCGATTCTCGGCTGGTACCTTGGGTATTCTTCTCTAAAGAGGAACTATCCCAACGGTGATCAGGGTTGGGTTAGTTAGGTGTAAGTGTTTCCACTGGTTCCACACCCTCATACTCACTGTCACCCTCCACAGAAAGGATGTACGATTAGTACATTCGGGCATCCCCGGGACAACGGTACATTAGTACTGACCAATCTTTACACAACACTGGGCTACAAATGATACATAAAATAATTTTTGCGTATTTATATATATAATTATGGATAGAAGAAATATTCAAACTGTGGTACGCAACCCCTGGGAGAACGTGCGGTCATCTGTATTCATGGCTTAGTTAGCTAACGCGCTTGTCGAGATGAACTAGACTGCCGAGGACGGGGAGATCAAGGTTCGAATCTCGTTCGGGTGAACTGGGAGTGGTTTTACCTGAATGGTTTTCCACTCTCCCTCCACGCAAATTCGGGTTCACTTCCTCTAACTTCAACCTTCCCAATTCCTAATCCATTAGCGTAATTAGTATTTAAGCGTATATGCCGAACGAGTAGTAAGACGCGGTGCTAAATAAATAAAAAAAATGTTCTCATGAATGATCCGAGTGTAAACAAAAGTAATTCTACCATTTCAAAGCGTATCCCATTGAGTAGTTTGTTGGAAAAAGGATTTTCAGCGCTGATAAATAAAAACCTGACATTGTATGGATACAGAACCAGGCATCATGCTTGCACTCGCCAAAATTGGTTGGCGAACAAAACTGTTATCTTTAAAAAAAAACTAGGCCAGCCCTCTCACAGACTAGACAGATACAAATATTTTTTAAGTTATAGTTTAGTTTTTTCTATTAATATTATGATTTTTATTCTTCTTATTAAATATCGACTTTTTTTCGCTCTAAAAAAAATTGAAATAAATCAGTAGTAATATTAATACTACGATTTGATTTATTGTCCTGCAGCAATATTATGTTTTATTGTTGTTTGTAATATAGTTTTAAAATAATTGGCCTCTGTGGTCTAGCAGTCAAGAGTTCTCGGTTATATATGCAAAGGTACCGGGTTCGATCCCCGGTACTTCCAAAATGTATCTGTGGATCAGTGAGTCTGTAACAGGGTCAAACTCGGCCTCTTGATAAAAAAAATTAGGAGTTACTTGAATAAATGAGTAGCAGATCCCGTTTATAAAACTGAGATTATTATCTGGAGGGCTTGTTGTGTTGACCACATGACACCCTATATCCGCAAGTGTTGACACTATCATCGCTAACGGTGGCGGCCGCTCGGTCTGTAGAGCTTGCTCAAAGTTTTTTTCTTCCTTGCAGTATGAGAGAAAACCATTTTGAATACCGCAAGTTTAAACATCTCTTATCTTATGAATGTTAATCTACAATGTTAAATTCAGGGTTGGTACCCCAAAATTTAACAACTCTCTCTCTAAAAAGGGATTTCATAACAAAAAAAAAATGAGGATTGGACGGATGAAGTTTCCTGTATGATATCCGACATATGTGGATAGATATGTAAATTACACAATGTGACCCAATAATAATAATAATAATAATAATATTGTGTTATCTAGATACGGACGATGATCAGAGTTTCGACCATCTCGGAGGGTGGGGTCCCCGGTTCGACAAACTGGTTGGCATATACGGCCAAGAAGGAAAAGAAAGAGAACAAGAGAAGCAGGAAGAGGCGGTAGGTGACAGTTTATCAGAAACACCCGATAAAAGTTTAAAATGAAGAAACGTTACAAGCGGTTTAATTAGGAGTGCCAACTGTTTTGCAATTACATTACTGAGAAGTTCAAGGACATGTGGCTTGTAATGAGTGAAACACACCTTCCTCGCTTCCTTTCTTACTTCCTTTCTGACTTCCTTCCTTCCTTGCTTCCTGACTTTCTTCCTTCCTGACTTCCATACTTCTTTCCTTCCTTACTTGCTTCCTGACTTGCTTCCTTCCTTGCTTTCTTCCTTCCTTCCTAACTTCTTGACTTCCTTTCTTACTTCCTTGCTTCCTTCCTTACTTCCTTCCTTAATTCCTTCCTTGTTTCCTTCCTTACTTCTTTCTTTACTTCCTTCCTTACTTCCTTCTTTACTTCCTTTCTTGCTTCCTTCCCTGCTTCCTTGCTTCCTTTTGTACTTCCTTCCTTACTTCCTTATGCTCTTCCTTCCGAGAAAACCTATCATATATATTTTGTACTGTTTCTATATTTAAGATCCTTTAAGCTAAAATGAAAAGGAAGTTTAAAAAAAAAGGCAGATTTGGAAGAATTTGACTGATTTGTAATCAATCGATGTTACTTACAACTGTTTTGATTAAAATGAATAAAACAAAAGGCAAGAACTGTTCAATGAAAGCGTGATTAGACATGATAGGTACTGAAATCATTTGCTCACCCGTTTAGCTAGTTTGCGCCTAGCATACAAGAAGAATAAACTGTTCTCGTTAGTTAATTAATAATTATTATTGACTTTTATAAATTAAACTTATTGTTCGTGACTGTTTCAGGAGATATATTTAGATTTTTGTTGACCTTGTTTTGCACACTTTTATCAGATCATAACAACTGCCGATCAATAATTTATTATCTCCTTAAAATGTAGAAGGTCTCCTATTTAAATAATTTAAAACTTACGTATAATTTTAAAATTATAAAACTATGACTGTTGTTGGCTGTTTATTATCCTACCACGAATAGATTTGCGTCGACTCTACACCTTAATTAAATTAAATATCAATTAACTCTTTTGACATTCAAAATTGAACATTTTAAAAATTCTTTTTTTTTTATCTGTACTGTGTCTTACTACCAACTACAATAATTGAGATGAGATGAGTTATAATAAAGAGTTTGAAGGAAATATATCCGCATTTGCGTAGAGGCAAAATGAGAAACTATTTAGTAAAAACTACCCATAGTAAACCCTACTGGGATACGAACTCCAAGCTTTCCTTAACTTGCAAATCATACTATGTGATCTTGTCGTTTAATTTGGTTACCCATCGATGCGATTCCATCCTCTTTTAATTAATTCAAATATTAAAATGTTTTGTAATACACTGTGAATAATGAGATTATGAAACTGTAATAAATCCACCCCTAAATGTTTTGGAAGTTATGATGTTTTTCATCGAGTCATGGATAATTACTATATTATTTCTAGTTTGTGTCAATGATAACATTGTATTCCATGGAAATATTAGGTTGAATTAATTGTGTAAGATTAGAAAATATTTAAAACAAGTTTTAATCTGTATCTCATTTTTTAAACATGTTTAAGAGATTTATAATATTTTAAGTGTAAATATAAATTGTTATGGTTTGAAATGTTAAATGTATATATTTATATAAAAATAAAATACTTCTGTTCATACTTTCTACAATTTGAATGTGTTATTATACTTTGTTGTAACCCTTTAATTTGATGGTGGAAATGCCATTAAATATTATTCTCAAATAACTTTAGGAGTGTACTAATGTTTAGTCAACTGAAGAAATTAGCAAATTAATTATTTCAGAGCTATATTTTTTTAAACTTGTGAGCAGTATTTCTTATACATAATTTTAAAAATAGAATTTCAGGAAATAGCGTTTGATATGAATTGAAACCTAATTAAAGTGTGTCACTTAATTGGTAATTTTGGTTATTCCATAAACAAGTTTTAAATATAGTTCCAGTAATTGTTTATTTAACATCATGCCACCTCGTGGTTGTAATATTATGGTATGTAAAAGGCGGTTTTATAATCACATCCATTCTAGTGAAATTATTGATCTCGATGGTGACATTTGGGCATAATGTTTCTTTCTCATTTTTATAAGGGTTTCCTATTCATAATATAAATAGAGTGTGTATCTTATATTTTACAAAATTGGATTCTTAATTACCATATTTAAATTATAAGTAGCTCATAAAACCAAATAGACATTCATCGAATCTAAAACTAAGGAATCAATTTATTATTTTTAATTTACCAATCATTACCAACATCTGATATAGTTTTTGTTTGGCACCGCGTAGAACCAGTTCTATCTTTCAACCGTGCGCGCTCAGTCGCTCGCTCGCTCGCGTGCTCCAGTCTGGCCACTTCTCATTACAACTAATGTGTTCTATTTTATATTTTAATCGCTCGCTCGCCCAGTCTGGCCGTCCCCTTATAGGGCCTAGGGTAGATAATACTTTTCAGACAGCAAATTGCAGCTAGCCTGGTGACTACTTCTGAAACAGCTTTTTCTTGGAATCGATATTGAGTTTTGATAGTGTTTTGTCGATGTCAACATTCTGCTTAATTCAATCCTTAGGGGGCGGCCAGACTGGGCGAGCGACTAAAATATAAAATAGAACACATTGGTTGTAATGAGAGGTGGCCAGACTGGAGCGCGCTCGACCCGGTACGGTCTAGTTTACAGGCGCTAGGCAATATTATTGTATGTTGGTTCATTGAGTGCTTGGAAAACTTCTCATTTTGACATTTTTATTAATAATTGATAGGTTTAGCACACTTGCTACTAACGGCCTAATTTAATTGGCAAGATCATAAACCATACTTATATGTATATATATATAATTGATAAGTTAAAATACTTCAATATTATCAAAGTAGACCTTTACAAATAAGAATCACCACTAGCGTGGAGAGAGGAGGAGAAAACTACAACAATAAACCACTTGTCAAAAACTACCCTCAGTTCACTGAGCCAAGATTCGGAGCCTCCTCGTCAACAACTAACGAGAGCTATCTGCTAATCACGCGCTCGCTCGCTCGCACGCTTGTCAGTCTGACCGAACCCTTACTCAACACAATAAACAACTTTGCGCCAAAAGGTTTGGCAAAACCGCATGTATACCAAATTACTTGTAAAGCATTCTACATATTATTTACAACTATTATTAAATATTTATTATAATATTATAATATTTGTTTTCCCTCATTAAATTACTTAGGGCCTATATCAATCAAGTTATATTTATTAAGTAGTTTTACTTGTCAAATTTAAAAAACTGAAAATAATGTTCTTGCAAATAGGGATTTTCACGCTTCAAAAAGAAATGTAACCAATTAATTTAGCTATATTAGAAAAGAACATAAGATTTTTTTTGTTTTATTTCACAGTTTGTGTATTTTTTTTATTCTATTTCCACACAGTATATATAAGACTCTCATTTAATAAACAGCGTTGTTTTAACTCCAGTTTGCGAACTAGGGCACACACGATGTGAACTAGAGCACATTCTATGTGCCCTAGAGTCACGTGCGCTGAGATGCATCAGCACATTTGGAGGAGAATTTGGACACGATCAAAAATTACTTCTGGCCTAAAAACGTGGACGCCAATGCAACTTAATAGTGCATTTGGCTCTAAGAGCCCTTAGACGGATTATTCAGACACAGCCATGATTTTTCTTTTAAAGATGATGGAACACAGCCACGTAGATTTATTTTTCTTTATCCGCGCATGCGCAGCACTGCACGGACGCTTGTGTCAGTTACTTTGTTAATACTGTGTTTTGTCAAAGGTTCTTTCACATCGTGTGGCTGAATAAACGTGGGAAATATCGAAACTAGCAACCAAATTTGCCACAAAACATTCAAGTAGAAAACCTTAACTATGTAGTATAAAATGAACTGTGTTGTGTACCGAATGTATTTGTTTTATCTCAAACAAGCATCGCACTTTTATCAGCCCAAGCACTCACTGCCTTCTATTACTACAAAGACTACTACTACTACTACTCAAGCCACAAAGTGTGAACAATGGCCGTTATACATTGAATACACTGTGCTAGGACTAATTGAGTTTGTTGGACCACCATCTCCAGACTCCAGACTCATAAAGCATGCTCTAATGCACCCTGAAGGGGTGCACGGGAGCAAATTCCAACACGTACCGACCAATT
>CABFWO010003327.1:11853-35968 GCA_902155825.1 Timema genevievae
CCCCCCCCCCCCCCCAACCTTTTAGCCCCGGCTTCTCTCGTCTGTCACACAACATTTCATTTCTTTGTCGAGAGAAATAGTTCTCACAAAGATGCAGCAGTGGAGGTCAGACTAGACGTCACCACGATTGACAAGACGCGAGCTCTAATGTGACGCTGGCCATCTCCTGGTGTCTCTACACCGCCTTCACGTCCCTTCAGTAGGAAGACAAGGAGATTAGGTTAGAGTTTAGCACACCTGACCATATCCGGGACTTGTTTAGCAAACAACTTTCTACTACTCATTGTTATTGTTTCATCCTAAGTTGAGACTTGATGCAAACAAAGCCAAGTCTATGCTCTGATTTGCTACCGAACAGACTTCAATGGTATCCTTCCACTAAATAGTCCCTCCTCTGTTTTGTTTTAAAATAACATTAGAAAATTATTATAACTAAAATTATCCCTTCATTTGATTTAGAAATTGTACTTTAAGCTTTGCAAGCGCTCTTCAAATACCAACAAACTCTTGAGTCAGCGTTGAGGAACCCCATGGTACAGTCCTTATCACATGTTAACGTCAAGTCAGTAACGTTAAGTGACGGCTGTCAGTGTTGAGGACTTCCCGTCTATTTATGACGTTTACTGAGTCTGGCCCGAGTTTTGTTAAACAAAGGACAGGAAATATAAAAGTATTAAAAAATACAAAAATTCATAGTGACCTACTTTTCTATGATACTAACTATACATGGTCGCGCCTATTTAAAATATCGCACTGGTGTTCCACCAATCATGTAGGACCTTCGCGTAGTGATATGGGAATGTTTGTTTACTTCCGGTTTCAGGTTGAGATGAACCAATAATACGAGCAGGGGAAGGAGAGACCAACACAAAATCAATGTTCCTCCTAGACTCTGTCCTAGCACAAGCAATGTTCCTCCTAGATTCTGTCCTAGCACAAGCAATGTTACTCCTAGACTCTGTCCTAGCACAAGCAATGTTCCTCCTACACTCTGTCCTAGCACAAACAATGTTCCTCCTAGATTCTGTCCTAGCACAAGCAATATTACTCCTAGACTCTGTCCTAGCACAAGCAATGTTCCTCCTAGATTCTGTCCTAGCACAAGAAATGTTCCTCCTAGACTCTGTCCTAGCACAAGGAATGTTCCTCCTAGACTCTGTCCTAGCACAAGGAATGTTCCTCCTAAACTCTGTCCTAGCACAACCAATCCTCCTAGACTCTGTCCTAGCACAAGCAATATTCCTCCTAGACTCTGTCCTAGAACAAGCAATGTTCCTCCTAGACTCTGTCCTAGCACAAGGAATGTTCCTCCTAGACTCTTTCCTAGCACAACCAATCCTCCTAGACTCTGTCCTAGCACAAGCAATGTTCCTCCTAGAGTCTGTCCTAGCACAAGCAATGTTCCTACTAGACTCTTTCCTAGCACAACCAATCCTCCTAGACTCTGTCCTAGCACAAGCAATGTTCCTCCTAGACTCTGTCCTAGCACAAGCAATGTTCCTACTAGACTCTTTCCTAGCACAACCAATCCTCCTAGACTCTGTCCTAGCACAACCAATCCTCCTAGACTCTGTCCTAGCACAACCAATCCTCAAACGTTCTCAGAAGAAATTAAACTTAAGTGAAAACTTTACAACTGGGGACAAATCGAGTGAATCCGTTACGTTAAATAGGAGGACAATGTCCCATCTTACATCTTTAAGTATCTTGTGAAGAATGTAAAAATTCAGCCAAGATTTGAACCTAGACCTCCCTGGTTTGAGTCAAGCACACTAGTACTGAGCTATATCTGTTCCAAGCACTGTGTCCTCTATGTGTCGGACCCTTCTTAACCTAAAACAAGGCTAAGAGCGTGTCTCACTAATGTCCTCTTGAGACGTGGTTTGGCCCGGGGCCAAGAGGGAGGGAGGGAGGGGGAAGAACCCACAACAAGGGGAGAGGGGGTCCTTCACTCGATTAATCATCTCCGGGAGACAGGTTCGATACTCGTTCAGTGCAGTGTGAGCTCGATTAAACAATCCAGGGGTTGGCGAACAAGAACAACAATGAATGTAGGAGAAAATACTAACCGATAAGACAACCTTGCAGACAACCTTACAGACAACCGTGCAGACAACCTTGCAGACAACCGTGCAGAAGCTTTATTTAATTGAAAGAAAACATTGCCTAACTCAGACATGACATCCCTTTGAACACACAGCCCGACAAACAGCGCTGCCGTGAGGGAAAATATAGCATCTGTGTTTCATAATTGTGGAGCCTGAATTTAGTTTAGTGTTTGTTGTCATATCTCGTATTAAGACAACTGTTGCACACTACACATTACACACTACACACTACACACTACACACTACACACTACACACTACACATTACAGTGACTAGTAACGGGCATCAGGACATCTAATAGGATCCTTAAATTTTAAATACAAGTATTTTTATACAGGGTTTCAGGAAAGGGGTTTTAATTAAATCTATTTTGTATGCATTTTCGTAATTTATAAGAAAAGTATTTTTTCCAACTATACCTAAGTTAGCCTTTTATTCTGTACTTGTACGAACCACCCTCTGAGAGGATTTTTGGTGCTTGTTGGTGACATCAACTGCTCCAAGGATGGAAACAAAGAAGTGTGAAGGGGACTCATCTCTATTTATCTCCACATCGCGTCTTTCCGGCCACTCAATATTAGCTACACTAGTGGGGAAAGGTAGGATTCTAGAGGAAATGTTTCCTCATTTTTGTAGGACTCCATTAAGGAAAACGCACACGTTATGCAGCCAACTGAGATTGAACCCAGACTGCCCTGTCACTCGTAATACATTATATCACAAAATTAAGAGACCACCAATGTAGGAGTTGTATTATAAAGAATTCAGTACAAGTTTCTTTATTGGATTAGATAAGAAAATATCGCTCGTGTTTTAGAAAATAAGATCCGATGGGAAATGGTGTATCACCCTATAGTCTATGTCCTGCTCCCACTCCCCACCCTATAGTTTGTGTTCTGTTCCCCTTCCCCAACCTATAGACTGTGTCCTGTTCCCCTTCCCCACCCTATAGTTTGTGTCCTGTTCCCCTTCCCACCCTATAGTTTGTGTCCTGTTCCCCTTCCTCATCCTATAGTCTATGTCCTGTTCCCCTTCCCCACCCTATAGTCTATGTCCTGTTCTCCTTCCCACCCTATAGTCTATGTCCTGTTCCCCTTCCCATCCTATAGTCTATGTCCTGTTCCCCCTTCCCCATCCTATAGTCTATGTCCTGTTCCCCCTTCCAACCCTATAGTCTATGTCCTGTTCCCCCTTCCAACCCTATAGTCTATGTCCTGTTCCCCTTCCCCACCCTATAGTCTATGTCCTGTTCCCCCTTCCCCACTATAGTCTGTGTCCTGTTCCCCACACATCCCCGGGTCGGGGAAGAGTAAAATCCTCACAGCTTACATCTAAATTTGAATCTCGAGCTTCTTCCTTGTTCTTGCGACCACCGAAACTTAAACAAGATTGCGGCGCAGCGTCACCATGACAACCCCCGGGGAGCTAAGGGGGGTTCTGTTGGAGGGGGGGGCTTATGTCGAGGAGCGAAACTCAAGTGTTTGCTGGGGTGCGATTTAAAATGTACCGATACTTGGGCTAGCGTTGGGGTGTTACTGTTTAGTTTCGAGTGGGCAAAGAATCTCTCTATACCGTGTTTGGACCTCTCCTCTTGGGAGTTCAATCTACATCTAGAACTACCGGGCCTTGTTCACTCAGTGGCTCTAACTTGTACAGGGACAATCTACATCTATAGCTAGTGGCGCTAACTTGTACAGGGTCAATCTACATCTGAACGAACATACACCACACTACCAACAGGAACTCTAGAATCTAGGGAAACTGGACCAACAAACCACACTACCAACAGGAACTCTAGAATCTAGGGAAACTGGACCAACAAACCACATTATCAACAGGAACTCTAGAATCTAGGGAAACTGGACCAACACACACAACATTACACACAGGAACTCTAGAATCTAGGGAAACTGGACCAACACACACAACACTATCAACAGGAATTCTAGAATCTAGGTAAATCGAACGAATACACACAAAGGATCTTGTTTGAGCATCACCGAGAACAGAACCAGGTATTGTTGAAGAGAGCTAGCAGCTTGACGTATGGAGAGGTATTTTTTGTTAAGTACCTAATATGAATTATATTCACTCGTATGAACCATCTAAATTGAAAGAATATAATATATTCTCACAGAGATTGCAAATTAGCTCTAACATTGTAATTAAACTGTAAATAAATTATGTCGTGTCGGCTAATCTGCAGCGCATCAAATTAAGGGAAAGGTTTGTACCTTTTATTGTGTGCAGTTTTTTTTGTTTAACTTAGTGCGCCATATTGTTTTGTTATTAAAACCAGAGTTAACGGGAAATCTAGTTGGCCACACTCCAGTTTATATTTCATGGGAGCCATTATTATATTTTTTTATCGAGTAGATAATTAAAAAGAGAACATGTGGAACGTTTATTGTGATCCGGGACAAAAGAGGCTGATAACTACGAAAACCTCATAATTTAAGTTTCCCCGAGGGGTAGAATAAGAGAGAGGGGAATAAGGGAGGAAGGATGATGCTGATAAAATAAAAATAACAATAGCAGTAAAAAAAAGGAACGCGGGCAGCAGGAGAAGACACGTGCGTTCATTGTTTCCAAGACCGATGCTGCCATCTAGCGGTTAATGTATGAAGCGATATCGAGCTCGCAGTAAGGGGTGAGTTGTCTTAAGCTCCGTCCCCTAGGAAAGGGTGGGGGAGTGATCAGGAAGTGGTTTTTTACCAATTATAATGGCGGCTGTGATAAAGAACGAAATAAAGAATTAATACCTTGAAATAATACTGGATAAATGAGGTAAAAACAGAACTTGCCTGGCAAAGTACACAATCAATAACATGGAATAATTACATTCGTATAGACGTGACTGGTAAGATTGTTATGTGTTTGGATTTAATGGTTAAAAGATGGCTCAAAATAGGATTTTTAACAACATAAATATAATAAATAACGAACGAATATGCTTGGAAATATGCACAATAAAATGATAAAAAAAACGCATTTAAAATAGATAAAGAACCATATGTGAGAATAAACAAAAATAATAGTGATTAAAACTGTATAAGTGAAATATTGAAATGAATATAGCAAGTAAAAATGTAAATATAATTTTATATGCTCATGTAGCGAACTAAATAAACCTATAAAATATGCACAATTAACAATAAATATAACATGTCTAAAAAATTGATGGTAAATTCAAGAGAATATGTTAAATAGGGGAATCATTAAAAAGCTTGAAAATAGAATAAGTAATTAAAATTTTGTTTAGCTTGGCAGTGGTTGTAGAAGTCAATATTTAAATTAAATGTTTTAAGTTGATTATACAATTTTGAAGATATTAGCTATAAATCCGAAGTCTTATATTGTTAAAAGAGTTCCTTGATCCTTTAATTTCCAGTGGATAGAAAAACTTTGAAAAGTTTAATTTCTCGACATGTTTCGATATTTTAAATGTGTTTTTAAAATGTTACATTTAAAATATACTTTGATAATTATTAAATACTAGATTAACACATCGTCCTAGGCATCAAAAAAAGTTGGCATTATTTTAAATCCTAAAATATAATATAGAAGCAAAAATAAAATTATGTTTTTTTTTCAAAATTGTGTCAGATGGTACAGTTAAAATCACAACAAAATAGCTATTTTTACAGTTACAAATTAACGTAAATCGATAGAGAATCATTGCTGTCAGATTTCTCTCTCTAACAATGCTCACTACATCAGTCAAGAACAAATATTAATTTTTTAAATTTTAACTCTGAACATTGTCTACTATTTTTGTTTTAATATTTCTGGGTCGGGGAGTTAAGCCCCCAAACCCACAATCCCCCTTCTTTGGGATATGACCCTGAGTTGGACAATAGACTTATTAGTTCTAGACCAGTCATCATGGCTAATTGTAACCCACAGCAATTCTACCTTTAATGACGTCATAACTACAAACATATTTACTAGACTCTAACTCTTGTTAGTTTGATTGAGTTAGTCAGTGGTAGGGTTAGATGAGCGGTCAGGATGCATGACTGAATTAGTAGTGTAGTCTTGTACTGACGGTCTTCACTAATTGTGGTATCGTCACCCTCTTCACCCTGTTCTCTTAGATTATATAGTAAATGTATTTGATATTAGAACAAGAGGAGGATCAATATATTCCCCGAGTAGTTGGGGAAGATGGAATAAATTAGCAATAAAGAAAGCTGAGGAATAAGTTCGAATATGCTGTGGTCGCCGCACGATGGCGCATGCTCCAACGGTTACAACGTTGCCACATAGTCCACTCTCCTATTAGCTGGACCGAGCGCTGGGTCGCCTTCGTTCATCGGGCGTGAAACACACAGAGCTAGCACTTGTTCCCTTGACATAGCACTTGTTCACTAGACACGGCACTATTTCACTTGACATAGCACTTGTTCACTAAATGCAGCACTTATTAACTTTACACAGCACTTGTTCACTAGACACGGCACTATTTCACTTGACATAGCACTTGTTCACTAGACACGGCACTATTTCATTTGACATAGCACTTAAACACCCAATTCTGCACCGTTAACTGTAAAATTAATCAATAGTAATTTGTTCCTCACTGCCGGGAATTGAACCCAGTGCTCTGAGACTGAGCCAAGGTATCAACACCGCTTTTACTGATACCGAGTTACATCTCTTGATTGTAGTGAGCTTACCCAACATTTGTTGTCACATGGTCTGAGGTGTGAGTCTCACAATGCCTGTGACAGAATACCGAGGCTCTAGGTACATTCTCCACGTGGTGTTTACCCCTCCTCTCTCCAATCTACCTCTCAACTACCCTCCCCATCATCACCCCCTAGGTGGCTGCTAATAACCTTGTCTTGTTTTATCCGTAATCCCCATCCCGGATATACGAATAACAACACTAGTGGGGTTGGGATGGAAAGGTATAATTTAGATTAAATGTATCCACGTTTGCTTGGAGGGCTAGTGGAAGGGAGTTTAGCCTTCTCGTGACTGTAAAACTGTACCAGACGAGACTGACGTCTTTGTCTTCGTGACCACTATTATGTTAAACTTGTCTTGGTGGTATTCAAACGTTGGTCCTTCAAGGACAAGCACTTCCTTCTGTCGCAAGTAAACAAGTGCTCCTGTACTTGGAGGCAAGTGCCAACAATGGGCGGTGAGAGAATCTGAGAACAATGTAGCAACACATCCATCACGGCTACCAACTGCCGCGACTCACGCGAGATTCCCTACTCCTGAGATATAGGCTACCCGCGCCACTTTATAATGGATCCCGTTTCTATTGGGGGTGTGGGGGAGGGAAATCGCTTTCCCGTGGCAGATTTGTTTTTCTCACGGCCGTCTCCACGATTTAATTAACTAGTTAATTACGAGGATATAAGAGTCTGATGCTATTATGTTATTGTTAGACAGTAGAGGGGTAGAGAGATGTGAGATGGAAAATTGTCCTTCTATTTAATGTAACGAATTCACTCGATATGTTCCCACTTCAGTTTAATTTTGCTGAGGGCGTTAACACCATAAATATCATCATATGAGTTATAATAACAGCAATAACAAAAATAACACACGTCTCTCACACTTACATATCGACTAGCGCCTGGTGGCTGAGTTTGTAACTAATGTCGTGTCTGCTGCGGACCAGATGTTACTACTACAATAATATAATACATCCCTTCCCCTGAGATTCAATCATTCGACATTTTCCAACTGAAAGTTTACCACAAAATGTTCATTTCTAGAGCGAGCGGGTTCAAATCTCGGGTCTGATGCTGTGAGTTTTTTGTTCAAGCAGCTCTCCATCCGCTTGTTGAGAAGAGACGTTATTTGTACAAGTAGCTCTCCATGCGCATGTTGAGAAGAGACGTTATTTGTACAAGTAACTCTTCATGCGCTTGTTGAGAAGAAACGTTAGTACAAGTAGCTCTACATGGGCTTGTTGAGAAGAGACGTTAGTACAAGTAGCTCTCCATGGGCTTGTTGAGAAGAGACGTTAGTACAAGTAGCTCTCCATGGGCTTGTTGAGAAGAGACGTTAGTACAAGTAGCTCTCCGTGCGCTTGTTGAGAAGAGGCGTTATTTGTACAAGTAGTTCTCCATGCGCTTGTTGAGAAGAGACGTTATTTGTACAAGTAGCTCTCCATGCGCTTGTTGAGAAGAAACGTTAGTACAAGTAGCTCTCCATGGGCTTGTTGAGAAGAGACGTTAGTACAAGTAGCTATCCATGCGCTTGTTGAGAAGAGGCGTTATTTGTACAAGTAGCTCTCCATGCGCTTGTTGAGAAGAGACGTTATTTGTACAAGTAGCTCTCCAAACGCTTGTTGAGAAGAGACGTTATTTGTAAACCAACTAATGACTCATATTTAACCTCCTTCTGAAAATGTTTACAAATTGCACACAAATAAATCAAGACGTTCAACGAAGTCCAACACCGTCTTCCACAAACCCTGATTTAGTCTGTCAACAGTTAGACCGGAGTTGAATTTCAGAATCGCCGTGAGGTAGCTGTCGACGCAACCTATCATACATGTAAGAGTGGCGGGTTGTATTCTGACCCTGTGTCTCTAATAATCGCCGTGAGGTAGCTGTCGACGCAATCTATCGTACACGTAGGAGTGGCGGGTTGTATTCTGACCCTGTGTCTATGATAATCGCCGTGAGGTAGCTGTCGACGCAACCTATCGTACATGTAAGAGTGGCGGGTTGTATTCTGACCCTGTGTCTCTGATAATCGCCGTGAGGTAGCTGTCGACGCAACCTATCTTACAGGTAGGAGTGGCGGGTTGTATTCTGACCCTGTGTCTTTGATAATCGCCGTGAGGTAGCTGTCGACGCAATTTATCGTACACGTAGGAGTGGCGGGTTGTATTCTGACCCTGTGTCTTTGATAATCGCCGTGAGGTAGCTGTCGACGCAATCTATCGTACACGTAGGAGTGGCGGGTTGTATTCTGACCCTGTGTCTCTGATAATCGCCGTGAGGTAGCTGTCGACGCAATCTATCGTACACATAGGAGTGGCGGGTTGTATTCTCATCCTTTAAGCCTCTTTAAGAGAAAGCATGTAGTATAAAACTGGTCCTAGAATTGAAGTGGAAGAAACAGAAGAAGAAATTCACTCCGGACGTGATTTAATAGCTGGTTGCTAGCTATTTATTATTTGTAAAGAGACGTTTTGAAAACGGTTTATGTTTATTTACTATTAGAAACTCGCCACACCTTACAACTCGTTCTGTCTATACGACAACGATTATATGCTAGTCATAAGGTGAGTAGAACTTAGAGGTAATGTGACTGCATTTGAGTGGAAGGAGATTGTGAAACCATCTAATAAAAGCCACCGTCAGTACACTCAGCTGAGATTACAACCTCGAACTTCTAGTTGAACGAATAATGCACCTTATTTTCACCTTTAAGGCCATGTTTCAATGCTCACTGGAATTTAAAATCGTGTTTATTTTACATAGAGATCATTTACACTCTTTATCAAGACAAATGCTGGTGCGAATATTTGAATTTCCCCTTATATCGTGTATCTCTAGTACCCCTGGCTTCACAAACATAGGTAACCTGATTGACCTTGGTGTGCTCGGCTGGCCTCAGTCCTTGCTCGTGATCTACTCAGTCATCAATATGGCGCGAGCTTAGGTCGAGCTATAAACACAAGCTTGTGTCACATGTTTCCTGATCAATCCAGAATCAACCTTATAAAGCTAGTTTCCCCCTCATCTCCCGTGTGTTTGGTGCAGTTCCTGTTGCAATGGCTCGCGTGACGCAGGCAGCCAACACGTGTTACATTATTTACGATAGACACGACACTAGCGAGACACTGGGCAGTATTAGAACTAGTCTTGAAAGGGGGAGAAGGCTATTTATCTTACCCTTGACCAATTTATTTGAGAAAATAAATTATTAGAGTAATAAGTGCTTTCCTTTGGCGCACGTAGTGCTGTCGTTGCTTTCCCGTTACACGCAGTGTGCTGGCGATGGATGACATGTAGAGGAAACAAGCTAATAATGGCCCGAGCTTACTACTGGGGATCAAACCTGGAGCTCCTGGATCTAGCTCTGGTATAGTCACATGCAGAGAAACAAAGGCTTTAGATAAATACTAAAACTACTTTCAGGTAGTCATACGTCAAGTCATGTAGTCTTCAGCTGTGACACTTGATAGATATTATCAATAACTATAAAATATCAATAATAATAATAACAATAATAATATAGTAAAATGTAATCAGCGTTGACCGCAAGTACTTAGTTAGGTTTGTAATTTGTAAAATGTAATCGATATTGAACACAAGTAGCTATTGTAGGTTTGTAGTTTGTAAAATGTAATCGATGTTGAACACAAGTAGCTACTGTAGGTTTGTAGTTTGTAAAAGCTACTCCCTGCCACAATTGTGCAGTACTTAAGACTAAAAGATGTTAGGTGAAGACAAACTCACTGAACTCGCATTAGTCAGCAGGTGATATAAGACAGGTGGTATCAGAACAGGTGGTGTAACACGTGTAGCATGTTCCAAGTATATAAAACAACACCTAAATATAAATCTCGCCCCATCAGCCCCGAAGAGACACCGCTCGTATAACCGTTCACACGTACAACCCCACCCGTGCTGCTGGCCTACAATCCACCGTCAAACTTGCTAGAGCTGCGACGGTCAAATTTACGTATCGTGCCAGTGACGTCACGCCCAGAGACTAATGGAGACGATAGTAGAGCCAACCAGCATGATCTACGAGGTTCTGGATCAGCACTAGATATTACATCGGACCAACGCATGCGCCGTGTCCCCCCCTTATCCTCGCTTCACCCTCATTTGCGTTCCTTTCAATCTGTCTCAGGGATCATGTGATCAGGTTATTTGGACTATATATGGGAATTTTTCGCCTGTGTGGTTTCTCATTATACCACCGGCTTCAGCGTAGGTAAGCAGCGCTATCTGCAGCAGATGTAATCTGTAAATATTTTCAAAATTCTCTTTCAGGTTAAATATTCATGCTCTTTCTAAATGATATTTTTGGACTTAAAATATTTGTGTTTTTTATTATCATTTGATGCTTAAAAATTTATTAATTTATTTGCTAGCCACCAGATGGCTGGTTTAAATAACTAAAATTAATTCGATGGGCTCTTGCCATCACCTTTATCTTTTTGAGGTCACTTTTAATATTTTTTGTTGAATTAGTCGTTGTCACCAGATGTCGTTGCTAAATTATTTTAGGCTCTAATTTTAAACTTGTACCCAGGCTGCTACTCGTACGCCTGTTTGTAGTTTTACCTGCCTCGATGCCATTATATGGCCGGTTTATTATTTATAATAAATTATGTATGATGGACACTAGACGTCCCAATCGGTCCCATTTATATTTGAGGTCACTTTAATATGTTTAAATAGTCAGGTTGTTGGTTGATGACAAGGGTATATTGTGTCCTAAATTATTCATGTAATGAGCTTTGGTTATCTCATTTGTCTCCTTGGTGGTCACATTAAGAGTTAACGCCAAATTGTTTGAATGTCACTTGGTGACGTTTGCTATTTTTGGCCGTGTTAAGTAATTTGAATCCTGACTTCTAGTCAAATATTGTACTGTAACTTTTTTCTAGGCCAATAGTTGTCTAGCTTGTTGCTGGTTATTAATTAACTTATCCCCCACCCATGAGGTAGCTTGTCCCAAGATTAACTTGTATTCAATTTATGCTGATAGGTAGCTCCGGCACTTGTTGTTAAATTTAGCCCATAACATTTGTACTGTCATGTTTCTGTCAGGCCTTCCTATTAGGATACTTGAAAGTCTAATTATATATTGTGATTAATTAATGTTTATTGAATTTATGAACATTTGAATTATTTATCTTTTACGTGTGCTACTCATGAATTCTAGTCCTAGCCTTAACTGGGCTGATACCTACCCCTATCTACTACACCGCTTTACTCTTTCTTGTTTGTAAATATCTATTGCTTTTTTGTTGAATAAATGTCCATCTTTGTTAACCTTTGATTATTATTTCCTGTGGGGGGATTTAGGGATGGGGGTTTCAAGAGAAGCTGCGCCACTCTGCTATAGAAGGTAGAGAGGGTTGTAGTTCTACGGTTAGTGTTAGAGAAGCCCTATCTTGCGTTTCATTGTTAAGAATCTTGTTCTAAATCTTGCTTGTTTATGTATGTTTCTGCCACCCACAATGGGGCTGACTCTAAAAAAAGACGACGATTCCACAGCTAAGTTGACCAAAACAAACGTCTACAAGTTGATCCGAGACCAGTTGGCTGCAGAGCTAAATAACAGGGAGCTCCCATTTTCTTACAACGCTACAGTGGGTAAGCTACGTACCAGATTAGTGAGGTTGGAGTACTTCCTACCAACACTCCCGTGGGTGAGGATGTGCGTGGGGAACCTGTGAACCCTTCATTTAACCGTCTGTACCTGCTGTAAATCCCAAGAGTCAGAGTAAGGTTTTGATAGAAATATTGAATCGTGTTCCTGTGTATGATGGGCAAGATCACACTGCTCTGTTTAGTTTTCTTGTGGAAGTCAACAGGGCGTCTTGTTTAAAACTGGTCAGTGAGCCAGAATTTTTGGCGCTATGTTTAACTAAGACGTCTGGGTTTTTAACTCAGTTATTTTCTCAGGGGATTTAGGATTATTTATCTGTGAGGGATATTGTTGGCCTTATTTTGAATGCTTTATTACCTTACAGAGCTAGAGAGAAATTATTTCGAGAGGTTTTGCATCATTTCCAGTCCTCCACGAGTCTCTTAGGAATTCTGTGCTGTCAATAACTGAAGCCACCAATATCCTTTATACCGATCTTATGGAGCACCAGTTAGTCAATATCATCCTTGAAAATGTATTTCCCCTTAATCGGTGCCATTTTGTTTTCGCTAATAGGCCAACCACGGTCCAGGAACTTTATTCCCTGGCTTCATCTATTGAGGGGACGTTGCTCTCTGAAAAGGAGTATTTACAAACTCATGCGTCACCTCTTGAGAGGCACACTCGTACGGGTTCTAGTCTCAGCTCAGCTAATATGGCCTTGTCTTTTGAGCCTGCTTCATCTGATATTCGGAAAAGGAACACTTATTGGAATAATGTTGTGAGTTCGGAAGGTAGGAGTTAGGCACCCAGAGATCTGTCATGCGTTAGGTGCTTCCGATGTCGTAGGCTGGGACATGTCCAGAGGCAATGTAGCTCGAGAAACTTGTAGTGCGTTTCCAAGGTCATGGTTCGGATACACTCAATTCCCCTAATCCATGTGTTCCTATCCCTGTTGTGTCCATTTGGGATGGTTTGGATAAGTGTTTAGATTTATTTGACACGGGAGCTAGTCATTCCTTTGTTTGCGAAAAGTTCATTCAGAAATTTCTAGGTAAAGTTAAAATTGTATTTGAGTTTATTACTCCTAAAACATATGTTTTGGCTAATGGACAAAGTCACATAGTGGATTGTAAATGTATTTTTCCCCATTAAAATTGGTAGGTTTTCTTGTAAACGTATATTTATGTTCCTCCAAACATACGTCCAATATTATTTTGAATGGTGATTTTTTGTTTGGTACTAAAGGTAGGTTAAATCTATGTCGCGGGGAAGTGTCCTTTGAGTTTCTGCCAAGCTAAAGTATTTCGTTCAGTGTTGTGGATAATCCTTAGGTTTTTTGCACTATTGATAAGGGTAGTGAGGCTATTGTTCATGTGATGAGTTATCTGATATTATAACTGACAAGGGGGGAGAATGTGATATCTTGTCTTACGATGTTGTTGTGCAGGACAATGTGCCCGCACGATCAGGTCCTTACTCAGGGGCGGCTCGAAGTACATTTGGCGCATGGGTGGGATTGATTTCTGGCGCCTCCTTATATACTGGGGATAGTAGGATAATATGAAGATAATCCCCTAAACTAACAACTTTAAACCTAACTTAGCAGGGAATATTAGGGGAAAAAACCAGGTGAGGGCCATTCCAAATAGCTTCCCAGGGCATCAATTTTTTTTTAATCAGGCTAAGAACATTCTAAATACCTTCTAGGTCATCAAAATTTTTTTAAATCAGGCTAAAAACATTCTAAATAGATTCTAGGTCATAGAATTTTATTAAAAATCAGCCTAGGAACTTTCTAAATACCTTCTAAGTCATAATTTTTTTTAAAAAATCAGGCTAAGAACATTCTAAATACCTTCTAGTTCATCAATTTTTTTAAAAAAATCAGGCTAAGAATATTCTAAATACCTTCTAGGGCATTACAAATTTCATAAAAATTCTGGGTGAGCACCACTTTAAATAGATTCTAAGGGGATCTAATTTATAAATAAATGATGGTGAGCACTTCCTAAAATAGCTGTAGGAGTGTCCAATTTTCCCTACGCCCAGGCCAAACCTAGCAACTCCAAACCAAACGTAGCCCGGGCGTGATATGAAATTAATATGAAGGGGAATCTCTTCAAATGGTTATCACTGTGATATTGTACGAAAACTGTTAGGATTACAAATAAAACTACTAGAATATATTTTGTAGACAATGATTCCCTCTTTATTTTATACCATTAACATTTTGAAATAATGAACAATTTAGGAAATAATTGCAAAGGCCAATTTTTTCAAGATTGCGGATGTAAAATAAAATTTTAAGAGTGGCACTATATCCCATTTTATTCACCACAAAGAAATATATACCTTTATGTCGAATGTCGTGTTAGTATCAAAAAGTGAATAAGTTTTATGCTTAGCAACTCCACTATTACAGGCAGGCTAGGTTAGGTTGTTGCTCTATGTGTCCTTACTCCTGCACGCCTCCTAAAATGAAGATATTTAGGAACTTTATCCTTTAAGTTGAAAAAATGGATTTGTTCATCCATCAAAATCCACCTATGCGTGTCTTGCTTGTATTATTCCTAGAAAAGGTCAAAGGCACCGTTTGATAGTTGACTTAATAATAAAATTGTATTTGACCCGTTCCCTGTCTATGCCCGGTTTCAAATCTGCCTTTCAACATTTAGGAGAAGTTATATATTATAGTTTGACCTAAACGCTAGCTTCCTTCTGTGCGCGCTCACTGCCAACAGTCAGCTGGTATCTCCATGTCTGTTTATACCAGTCAGCTGTTATCTCCCTGTCTAGTTCCACCAGTCAGCTTGTATCTCCCTGTCTAGTTCCACCAGTCAGCTTGTATATCCCTGTCTAGTTCCACCAGTCAGCTTGTATATCCCTGTCTAGTTCCACCAGTCAGCTTGTATATCCCTGTCTAGTTCCACCAGTCAGCTTGTATATCCCTGTCTAGTTCCACCAGTCAGCTTGTATATCCCTGTCTAGCTCCACCAGTCAGCTTGTATATCCCTGTCTAGTTCTACCAGTCAGCTTGTATATCCCTGTCTGGTACCACCAATCAGCTATTGGAACTGTTATAGCAAGAACTACTGGATGGAGAACTACATTGGTGCTATTATTGGGGTCTTGTCTACGTTGCCGTGACTATACCTGCCCAAGCAATGAAAACTTCCGGGAATCAAACTAAAGTAGTACCCACACCAGGATCCACTGGTACTTCCTTGATTACGTCACGTGTGACGTACTGTACAAAGTACCTCTCACGAAACAGTGTTTACAATACTACCAACCTCCCACGCACGTCATAAAACTTCCCCCATCTGAAGGAAAGACGGTTGAAAACTGGTACAACCCCTGCATGGTAGATAACCCGCCAGTGCGGTACTATACACCTCCCGTTAGTGAAGTAAAACTACCCCTCTTATTACACCCCCTCTCACTCTAGTTCCACTCGTAACGAAAACAGAGTGAGTGAGTGAGTGAGTGAGTGAGTGAGTGAGTGAGTGAGCTACAAGTCAAGTTAGAGCCCCCTCCCCCTCCTAGTGCTGGGAATGTTTTGTTAAAAGAGCCCTTGATTCTTTTGTCGCAGTGAAAAACAGCCAGAGAGCATGTTTTAATACCGCCACGATATGGTGACAGAGGAGCGGGTTGCGTTACCTCCTACAAGGGGTGGTATTTCAAGGCTGGGGACTGGCAAGGGCCTTAAGAGACATCCATTTCGTTAAGGGTCGCGGGTACGACCAGCACTTCACACGTCCACGGTAAGATTAAAAACTTATATCTATTAAAAAATGCTACTTCACACAAATGCTGGTATATTTATTCTAAAGTCCACCCTCCCAGTCTCTGTCATTCAGTGTGAACATGTTAATAGTTTGTACGGGTGGTAAGAGAGTGTGTGGGGTGAGAGGGGGATGTGTCCAGCACACTATCCGTGAGAACAAGTCTAACACAGATCTCTGATAGTTCACAATTCTGTGTCTGGACTGAGGGCAGATTAAACAGATTAAATGTGCCTGCATTTTAAAAGTGTTTTCTTTATGAAAGATCTTTCCCCTTCTGAAACCGTCCTTGTCTTGTTTTTAGTTTGTAGACATAACTGTTGGGAAGTGATTCAATCTCGATCCAATCTCCCTTCTCTATCTTCACTGAAAAGCTATCTCTCTCTAATGATGGTCTCAAGATGCACACACTGAACTCGAACCAAGGATAAAACCAATGGTCCGGCTTCTATTCCCGTGTCCAGGGGTCATTTTTAAACATGATTTGAATGTTTGCTCGGACTGACATCTTCTATACCAGAACACCTCTCCATGGCTAACTCCAAGCCTAGAGGAACCATGGTTCTATCAAGTGTGGTGTTCATGAAGCCAGCACTCCAAACCTAGAGTAACCATGGTTTTATCAAGTGTGGCGTTCATGAAGCCAGCTCTTGAGAAGGTATGGGAACTACATCTGCCCCCATCAAGTTATTATTAATATTGTTTATTGATATTCCTCCTCAATGCCTAGGCCAACAGCCATTTTGAGTCGTATAGGCCACTAAAACCTCAAACAAGCTCAATTAACTTTAAATAGCTTTAAATAGATTTGATATTTAAAACATGCCTTGTCATCTTCTATCAAGGGACAGGTCCCAAGGTCACCTTGGGTAGGAACACCCCCACCCCCTGTATATATATATATANCCTAGTTACGTTAACTTTTTAAATGGTGTGTTTATTTGATAGGTTCGTTTGGAAAGTTCCGCGTTAAATATCGTCGATAAAATCCCTGCTACCGGCCTGATGGCTGCTTACTTTACTTGACGTCGAGAACATATGTCCAGGGAGGGTTGGGAACAGCCTCCACTCTCAATCAAAGCACCCCGGAAGTAGCCACGAGGGGCAGAGATGGTGTAGAAGTAACCAGGTCCGGCCGACAGTGAGTCTTGTTTTTACAGCGGGGCTCGTAATCCTCCGTGTCGCTGGATCAGCGCTTCTTGCGCTCTGTTATCAGACCGGGACGTGGAACAGAATTAATTCACCCCCCTCCCTCACCCCTTGTAAAAAAAAGATGGGAGGGTGGCGATACAATGGCTCTCGCATTCCACACTCACTTGTTATCTTGTTGAAGGTGGAGTTTAGTTCTCTCTGGGTCGGGAATTACATTTTGTTATTATGAAACTGTAAAGCTGGCGAGAGAAAGAGAGAGAGAATGTGATGTGTTTTAGTGGTATGTGTTGTTTTTATCCTCTCTCCCTCTCTCTTCCTCCGTCTCTCCGTGTTACTGGAACAAAAGTGTGGAAATTAAACCGCGGTAGGTAATTGAATGAAACTGGAAAAAGTTTTTATTTTGAACGGGTCGAGTTTCGTTCTCTGCCTCGACTCTGTTAAAATATGCTGATTACTCGTTGAAAGGAATCCTGGGTAGTCCCTTCCTGCGGAGGGGGGGGAGTAAAGTTGGTGCTGACTGTAGAGGTCCGCGGCTCCAACCCAGACACCGGTGGATTATATTGTCTCTGCTCGTACATTCAGTATCCCCCAATTGTGATCGTGGAAATATTCTGTCATAAAATAATGTTTCCGTTTGTTGTATTCGTGCTGAGCCACGCAAGGATAAAACAGTATTATCTTTTTACATAATATTCTAGTGGCACTCGCTACTTTCTCCTGCTTACACACTTGCTGTTCTAGGTTAAGTTCCAAGGCATGTCTTCAGCCTAGCCCTAGTACACTTTGAGTAGTAAGACATTTGTTTGAAGAGTCTTCTATAAAGTACTAATATATTTATCATTTTACTATATTACTATAATTATTTCATATAAATATTGATAATATCTATCAAAACTGAGAGCCACATATCACAAGATTTGACGTATGAGCACATGAAAGAATATCTAGTAACGGTTATATCGGTCAGATAAAACCCTTCTTATGGAAATTAGACTGTAGAGTGGGAGTATAGTATTAAGAACAGTACCCTGCAATCACACAAGTTACTAGAACTACTTTAATACACCTATACGTCAAGTCATATCATCTGAAGCTGTCACTTTTGAAAGATATCAAATATTTATTAAAAACAATATATATATTTTTAGAACCACGTCTTACTACCCATCCAGGATGTATTAATGTGTAATAGTTATTTAGTTAATGTTAATGAGGTTAAGTTAAATTTAGACGAAGTGTATCAACATTTGTAGGGAAGGAAAGAGGAAAATTATGTCAGAAAAATACCTTCAGTACACCCAACTAGGATTCGAACCCCAATCTCCTCATCATCAGCAGTCTAGTCTATTGCGAGAATGACACCCCAGACCATGGATTCACCGAAGCGGCTGAAAACATTGATAATGTAGTAAGATGTTATTAATATTGGCTACTAAAAATTTAATATTGACTACTAGTAAAATGTTTTCGATATTGACTACTAATGATGTGTACGTTTTCCAAAACTTTCTTCCTAACTGACTTTATTATGATTGGAGATCTTAGGTTAGTATCACTCTCTAGTCTGTTAATCCTAGGTGTGTATTACTCTTTAGTCTGTTAATCCTAGGTTTGTATCACTCTCCAGTATGTTAATCCTAGGTTTGTATCACTCTCTAGTTTGTTAATCCTAGGTTTGTATCAATCTCCAATATGTTAATCCTAGGTTTGTATCACTCTCCAGTATGTTAATCCTAGGTTAGTATTACTTTCTATTCTGTTAATCCTAGGTTTGTATCACTCTCTAGTCTGTTAATCCTAGGTTTGTATCAATCTCCAATATGTTAATCCTAGGTTTGTATCACTCTCCAGTATGTTAATCCTAGGTTTGTATCACTCTCTAGTTTGTTAATCCTAGGTTTGTATCAATCTCCAGTATGTTAATCCTAGGTTTGTATCACTCTCCAATATGTTAATCCTAGGTTTGTATCACTCTCCCGTCTGTTTAATCCTAGGTATCAGCAGAACTAACACTGCTGACTTTGAGTAGCAGGCCGTAGCTCCATTGTCAGCCATTCTACTGACCGCGGAAAGGTGGGGGAAACTTCTATCAAGGGAATCTTACACATTCCATCCACGCAAACGCTGGTACATTTCCTCTTGAAGGGGCATCTCGCCCGTAGTAATCTCTTAGATTGGGGGGCTTGTCGCTAGAGTAGGTACTAAGTTAGAGCGTAGAGTTCTAATGATCAACTCTAGGATATATGCTCCTGCGCATGTACATCCAACAGCTTAGCTACGATGCCTTTGCAGTACATTGATTGTGACTGTGGAGGTTTTTTGACCCTGACCTACCCCCTCCCCTCATGTTATGCGGTTCACCCCCTATCCTCCCTACTTTTCCCCCTCCCTTCACATCGGTTGCTCGTGGTAATGAAGTCCACAGTTCCTGTCTTCTTTTTTTTTTTCATTTTCAATCAACCCCGGGAAGCGTTTTAATGAAATTAACCCTTCATGTACGCCTCTTGCACCGGTCATTTAAAGCAACCCCTCCCCTCCCTTCAACTCATCTTCTGAAAACTGCTGGCCACACTGTGGGGACATCATGTTTCCCCTTTACCTCATGACGCAACCCACGTAACATGGACAAACTTTCCTTAGAAACAGCTGACTACAGATATAAGGGGCCTTGGTTCCAAAATCTGATCTGTCCCCAAGAGACTAGTATTACTGTACAATCTAGTATTGTCCCTCAGGAGGTAAAGTAGCCTGGTTCCAACATCTGCTCTGTCCCCTGACCCTGTGTAGTCCCTGAGTATTAATGACCTTATGTAGTCCCTAATTATTAATGACCCTATGTAGTCCCTGAGTATTGATGACCCTATGTAGTCCCTAATTATTAATGACCCTATGTAGTCCCTAAGTATTGATGACCTTATGTAGTCCCTAATTATTAATGACCCTATGTAGTCCCTGAGTATTGATGAGCCTATGTAGTCCCTAATTATTAATGACCCTATGTAGTCTCTAAGTATTATGACCCTATTTAGTCCCTGAGTATTGATGACCCTATGTAGTCCCTAAGTATTGATGAGCTTATGTAGTCCCTTATTATTGATGACCCTGTGTAGACCTTTATTATTAATGACCCTATGTAGTCCCTGAGTATTGATGACCCTATGTAGTCTCTAAGTATTGATGACCCTGTGTAGACCTTTATTATTGATGACCCTATGTAGTCCCTGAGTATTTATGACCCTATGTACCATACTTAAAGCATGATATTCTATTTCTTAATCCTCGGTGGAGTTGTTGTGACTAACCTCCTCTAGATACCTAGGTTCAGAATCTTTGTGAGGTCGAGGTCTAATATCCCATTATAGTCATAGTAGTCACCCAGTGGTGAAGTATCTTTGAATGTGACTGTACATATCTCCAAATGTGAACGTTTGCTCCCAACTGATAGCTCCCCAGTCGCTCGGAACCAATGTTCACCTAACTTTACACCCCCTAGTATGTTCCATGTCACATTACGACCAGGGATGAATAATACAACTGATACTCTGTCCTTGTCATACAGGCCTTCTCTTGCATTGTTTGTACTCTCCCTGACATTGCAACCACCATCACCTCACTACAAGCACCATCACCTCACCACAAGCACCATCACCTCACCACAAGCACCATCACCTCACTACAAGCACCATCACGTCACTACAAGCACCATTACCTCACTACAAGTACCATCACCTCACTACAAGGGCCATCACCTCACTACAACCACCATCACCTCACTACAAGCACCATCACCTCACCCCAAGCACCATAAGCTCACTACAAGCACCATCAGTTCACTATAAGCACCATCACCTCACTACAAGCACCATAAGCTCACTCCTCCCCGCTCATCAATATTCCCTCACCGTACCGGTGTTTATTCCTCCTGATCGTCGTAGAGATCTCCCCGACAACCCACACTTGAGAAACAAGTGAAGCGAGATGATCTGATTTTAATGAAACTCCGCCAAGGATCCTCTCAATTAGCGATCGTTAGATACCGCGCCGCCAACACGACTTACCATCATGCTCCATGGGACGAGATTCTTAGATTAGAATATTTACCTTCTTCCCGGTGTTTGATTAGTGATAGATAAGCTTTCACTGATGGTTGGTTAGTCAACACTGCCTCTGGAGATAGCTTGTAACGGTCACAAGGCAGGTAGCCTACCTGTGTCACTGATGGTTGGTTAGTCAACACTGCCTCTGGAGATAGCTTGTAACGGTCACAAGGCAGGTAGTCTACCTTTCCCCTGTGTCACTGATGCAAGTGCTAATGTTAACTAACCTGGTCAGTTGTTAATTAATTCGATAGTTAACTACGTCATGGCACGGGCCATACCTAACTCTGACGTCCATAAATCACGTCATTAAAAATAGACGCCGGAACAATGTTAGGCCTCTAGGACTAAGCGTCTTTGACTCCCGATTCAGAGTTCGTGAGAAGCTGGGCGTCTTTTTTGAGAGAATGGACCGCCGCTGGTCTTTCTTTGATAGGGGGACTTCACCTCCAATTCGGAAGAGACGGAAGTTAAGATGAGCTACGTAGCAGCTGGCCCCCCAACCACCATCTGTTCATTTTTACAGCTGTAATATCACACTTCAGCTAGGATAGCTTGAGAGTGACTGTCCAGGAAGATTGCACTGTGTGTACTATACATGTATGCGTGTGTGCGTGCGTGTATAAGGTTTTATGTCTTCCGAATGAGATATAAATAAGAAATTGTAGAGAAACCACTCAAAAGATGCAGAAATACCCGAAATTTAAAGATAATCGTTTCATTTCCTTTATTTTATGTTATTAATTACATTCCAACCGAACTTTACAAAACCTAAATTTCCACGCGTGAGCCAATTGAAGAATTTGGTCTTGTTATAATCAGCCAACATTCGTATGACTTAAAATGTAGTAAACAATAATTATATAGACAGCCTTAATCTCGTCAAATCTGTGTGTTGGTTTATTTGTGGGAGAATATTTTAATAGGTTTCATAAACAGACATAATATCAATGACCTAGAGACTGGCCTACCACAACAAAGCATAGCCTGACTTACTAACTCTCAACGTAGTTCGTATCTAGTCCCCCGTGTTCCGTCATAGCAACTGAGCCACGAGGTGCTCACTAATGGTCCAGAGAGCTGTCTGTAACAACATTCATCCTTGTTCCTCTCAATTTCTTTCCTCTTCTTGATTCCTTATTTTTTAAAATGTGTTTGTGTCTGTCCTCGCGAAGTAATTAAGTTGCGAGAGTAAAGTGAGACGTTACTCGTGATAGCTCTCCCTTCGGATCTCTCCAAGGGACGATCCGAAACAATCCGACACAGGACATAATTCATGTCCTAGCGAGAGACCGGAATTAAAAGATATGTCGCTCTCTTAGGAAATCTTCCGTAACATTTCTTGGAGCAGCAACTCCGGTTGAATATTATTACTAGTTGTATTATTTATTGAAGATGAAATTATCATCTGTAAGGATAACTACGGTCCAATCTTCATGAGAAGGGCCGTTTGGAAAATATTATTATTGTTGTTTTATGGGTTTTGATAATATCTATCAAGAGTGACAGCTGCAGATAGCATGGCTTGGCGTATGAATACGTACTATCAACTGCTCTAGCTGTCAGATATGTTCAGTCAGACAAGAATGAGGCTCCCGAACACACAATATTCAGTACAACATTAATGAGGCTCCTGAACACACAATGTTCAGTAAAACATGAATGAGGCTCCCAAAACATAATGTTCAGTACAACATGAATGAGGCTCCCGAACATATAATGTTCAGTATAACATGAATGAGGCTACCAAATATATAATGTTCAGTACAACATGAATTAAGCTCCCGAACATATAATGTTCAGTACAACATGAATTAAGCTCCCGAACATATAATGTTCAGTACAACATGAATGAGGCTCCCGAACGCATAATATTCAGTACAACATGAATGAGGCTCCCGAACATATAATGTTCAGTACAACATGAATGAGGCTCCCGAACATATAATGTTCAGTACAACATGAATGATTCTCCCGAACATATAATGTTCAGTACAACACGAATGAGGCTCCCGAACACACAATGTTTAGTATAACATGAATGAGGCTCCCGAACATATAATGTTCAGTACAACATGAATGAGGCTTCTGAACCCAAATTATAAAACTTGTGCTTTTATCTGGGATGAAACAATTTAATTTAATTACACTTTATAGTTTCATAAAAGCTGATCATTTATAATTAGTTTTAACAAATTAGTTGAACTATAACATATATAATTATCTCCTAGCTCTATATTATTTGTAGAAATTTCTATCTTAGATGCTACCAACCTAAGTAAAATAAAACTAAACTCCCCAAATTATGTGATTATGATCGCAAATGGTTCTATAAGACAAATTGCTCTCTCATTGTCTAGTCGAAGGTTAGAGGTTTAATATGAAAAACAATAAACATGTCTAAACTTGTTGTAAAATATTAAACTTATTATTAAAATGCAATCAAAAACATATTATTAGAGCAATACAGCAACATCCACCATTTTGAAATGTTTTGGGACGTCAGAACCTAGCACGCACTATCATTGATTGTAAAATAATACCAGGGGACATTTTCCGACAGATAAAATAGTCCCAAACTTGTTGAAATATTCAGATATAAGCCACGTGTTTTGGTCAGAACTCCATTACCAGTCTCTCTCTCCCCCCCCCCCCCCCCCCA
>CABFWO010003327.1:36014-52075 GCA_902155825.1 Timema genevievae
GATATCAGGGTGTGCAAAGGGAGAGGGGGGAGATGCCTGCACTCGGATATAAACAAAAACAAACGATGTGTTGCGAAATGAAGTCTTAAAAGATGCATGGGATTTAAAAACCGTCGAAACGGGTCAACAGGTGTGCAGCCGGGTGTGGTTAGATGTGCAGCCGGGTGTTGTTAGGTGTGGAGCCTGGTATTTCTAGGTGTTCGGGAGTATCAAACGGTTTCTCTTCGTTAAAATACAAGTGAACGTCTTTCACGGTTTTAAGACTCGGTTCTACGCACAGATATAAATATAATATATCTAAAAAGTTGATAGAAATACCTCGTCCTAATTGTTTCCTCGCGCGCAGCTAGTTAACAAAAGGAACACGAAGAGTGAGTTGTTTTTACTCTTATCATGTGTCCTAACACGACAATTCTCTTTCCTTGGAGCCTCTGGGGGGGTTGGCCTAATAAATACACGATACCATTTATATTTTAAAACTCTTTCCAGATATACAATTTGAACAAAATCGATAAAGGCAATTTTGAAATAATTATAATTTCTATAAATCAGCCGTCAGTACCTTAATTTTAGGCTAAGAATCAAAATCACAAATCAACATGCAGATCTCAGATTCGAACAAACTCCATAAAACCCTTTAGACTGAATTCAGGTAGAGACAGACAGACGGACAGAGTTATGAAACCTAGTTTTAGAAGTTTGGAGACAGAGCGTCAAACGGCCCAACACAAATTTGAGGTCAATAATGTTCGCGATTTTAAATATTTCTATAAATGAGAAACTAAAAAAAACAGTATCTTAAATTTAAGCACAACCACTTAACTCTCTTTTTGAAATGATCAACCTTTACTATTAGATAATACTGTTTGTTGTACAGCAGAGCCTTCTCAGCATCTTACAATCCATGTCTAGTTTCCAGCTACTATACAGATACTGTATGTTGTACAACACAGCCTTCTCAGCATCTTACAGTCCATGTCTAGTTTCCAGCTACTATACAGATCTCTCCCCTTTGCTTCTTATTCTTAGCGCCTGTGTAACCATATGATGCAACCAGAGCTACAGACAAGTATGGCGAGAAAACACCCGTGAAGGGTTAGAAGTCGGGTTGTCTACCCCCCCGGCGTCCACGACACAACTTGTGTTAGACTCGTGTGAAATGACACAGTTATTTACAAATGTTAAATAAATAGTTGTATTTCAAACGAACACTGCACGCGTTATTTGCTGCAATTATATTCACTACACCTTGATTCTTCTAATAGTTTAACTGATGATGAAGGTGTTAATGAAACTCTACAAGGTTAATGCACTCTCTGTGTGTTTAATACATGACTAGTAAAACTGCAAATAAACAATTACATATGGGTTGTATACATCAAAATTTGCTAAATTAAACCACAAAAATGGTAATAGTCACAATAATACTGTCTAAAATACTTGTTCTATATTTGTTTGAATTTAAGGAAAAAAAAAATTATGCACACTTAAGCCTTTAAGACACCCGTAAAACCATTAATAAAAATAGTAGTGGTAATAATCATAGTTCCAGTTCCAGCTTCTTCCTGCCCCCAACACCTACTTGAACAATCCATGTCCCACGGAACTTCATAGGACACAAACATGTTATTATGATGGCAAGCTTCTGTCACCAGAGGTTGGCTAGCTTCTGTCACCAGAGGTTAGCTAGATTCTGTCACCAGAGGTTGGCTAGTTACTGTCACCAGAAGTTAGCTAGCTCCTGTCATCAGAGGTTGGCTAGTTTCTGTCACCAGAGGTTAGCTAGCTTCTGTCATCAAAGGTTGGCTAGTTACTGTCACCAGCAGAGTAAACTGAAGGCTATTAAATAAAATGTATTCTAGCTTGAAGGTGTTAAAACAATAATGGATAAGGTTCAAGAGAACGTGAAGGAATTACTTAATAGAATAGTGACCTAAATGTTAAACTGCCTTACAGGCCGACGTCAAGAATGATTGGTTGCCTGTTGAACTCTCTTTAAGTAGCTGCTCTATAACATAATGTTGGTCCAAACATTGTATTGTGACCTTGGAATTAAATAATTTCAAGACAAACATTAACGGATCTTTGTGACAGTTGCCTTTTTATTTATTATTGATAACACTTTTTTTACAAGATCTATATAATTAAAACCTTTAAATTGTACAGATTTAATGTAGTTTTGTGACCTATTTTGGGATAAGAAGTTATATTTCATCTAACATAATATGTAAGACCAATAATAATTACTTACTTTTCCGAAATCCTTGAGTTATTTAAATATATTCTTGTACTCCAGAAACCATTTTACAGAATCACGATTATTATAAATTTCTGTTTATCTGAAACACACTCAAACTATAAAAACTGTATTGATATTAACTGAAAAGCTCGTATTACAACCCTGACCTGTAACATACAGTACAGTAGCGCTACAGTAGCTGTTAAAACAAGTACAGGATGTATTCTATCTTTGTTTGTAACATGATCTCATATCTTATTCCTCACTCTGTCTCATATTGTAAATAACTGTCTTATTTCTAGTGTACTTGCTGTAGGCCTAACAGTGACAGTAGGATGGTACTCGGATTTATGTAAAGTTTCAAGGAGAGGTAATCAAATAGGGCCTTTAACCCATCATGGATGTATTTTATTTGTCGCCCAAATCTTTAGACAATCCTTTTGACTCGACCCCGAAATATCCTTGAACTTTATTTGTTCCAGACAATAATGTGGGACTGTCTTCGTCTGCATGTATATCTACAGCTAACTTAACCTGAAGCAGCATTGTTCGAACAGCCCCCTGGAAGGACTGACCGTCCCACTCTTCAAACTGTAAACAAACCCGAAACTGGCTATTTAGTCCCTCTCGTGGCACAAGTGGACAGGCTTATCAACATTACATCGCATCGATTGAATTTCGCGGTTCAATTATTATTAATTTCCACTCCGGAATACATTATTAGAGCCACGATTTACAAAATTAAATGAGTTTTTCATAATTGCTTTTTTTTATTAAAAAAAAGTCCGAGGGTTGTAATGGGGTGGTAGGACACGGGGTGTATCATCTTTGTGGTAAATATTTTTTGCTATAAGTTCGTAATTGCATTTGTGGTTTTACCGTGAAAGATATCCCAATCGACGGAGTTAATCCCCCACAGCTCATTTCAATTATGAAGTATATTTTAAATTAATTATGTATTATAACCATCTCCACTGGCGAATAATCGATCAAGGTCTCCGGTATTTTTAACGTCACGGAATTTTATCAAGCATTCCTGGTTTTAGGTATAAATCAATATAACCCTTTTTTAGAATATGTTCTATTAATAATTATTATTTCAGAAGAAGCGCAAATAGTTCCTTGAGACAGCTAATTCACGCAAATGTTCACAACTATTATAAAGTTGTTAAATTACTGTACCATTGTTGTTGTTGACCATATCTATAAAATCCTACAACGTTTTTCAAGAGTAGAATATGATGCTTGAGAGCGATATTCATATTCAGCCGTCCCTTACATCGTCATGCATCAAATGTTGAATATATCATCACTTCATGGTACGTCGTAACAAGACAGGGAATAGCATCCAATCAGATTGTGGACAACGAGCCAAGGTAGGTCAATCAAGTCGAGAACAAACACCATGACACCTAGCGATGGCTGGTGGAACTATACTTGGCTTGGAAGATGGGCCAGACATAGAGATGGTAGCAATACCTCCACCAAGACACGGTAACATATAGTAGCAATACCTCCACCAAGGCATGGTAACATAGAGATAGTAGCAATACCTCCACCAAGACACAGTAACATAGAGATAGTAGCAATACCTCCACCAAGACACAGTAACATAGAGATAGTAGCAATACCTCCACTAATATATGAACGAGCTTCTATTGTACTTGCTGTAGGCCTAGCGAACATTGACAAGATGATGCTACTCGAATTTATATAAATTATTCGAAATGAAATAAATTTAGGACTTTTAACCGACCAAATATCTATATAATTTATTTAGTTCTTGTAGAGCAGTAGTTTTTAACCAGAGATACCCTGAACATTTGTGTTCCTTGAACTAGTTACAAGTTTTCCTCCGGTGAAATTTGCCACATGGCATTGTTCTGAGTGATGTTGGCTACTAAGATTCTAACAACTGAAGACTGCTACGTGCGATAACCTCTAAACTAATAGAACACCGTTTGGGGTGATGTGTTATTAGGAGGGGGGCGGGGAGGAACGTCTCTTTTACAGTCATTCAGCGATGTGTTAGCAGGAGGTGCGGGGAGGAACTTCTCTTTTACAGTCATTCAGTGATGTGTATTTGTTATGTGTGTTGAGCAACATCGTAATATCGCACAATGGATGGATCTATCACCAAATGAAAACGTGATTCTGAGACAGATATTAATGATGGGGCAAGTACAGCTAGAAGTAGTAGCCATGACGCTGCTGCAAAAACTTATCATGCAGAAGACAGCATTATACGTAGTAAAACATGAGAAATTATTGGACAATATTCAGACGAATATTTACGTTTCAGTTTTGCGTGAACCGACGAGGAAGAAAGGACGTCCTATCCCCCGGTGTCTTGCATGTGGGGAAAACTATCTGATAATAATGGTCCCTGCTAAGTTGAAACGCCACTTTATTACGAAGCACGACAGTCTTGTTTCAAAAACTAAAGATTATATCAAAAGATTGTTGGACATGAGAGTTAAATAAGTAAAAGAAGAGTCCCTTATTTTACCAGTATGTCAGGAAGTAGTTAACATGTTTGGTGACGAAACAAAAAAGGAAATTAAGAAAATTCCTCTTTCGGATGATACAATAAAAAATATAATAGATATGTCAGTCGATATTGAGAAAACAGTAACCCACTGATAAACTTTCCAAACGACATTTTGCTTTACAAATTGACGACTCTACTGACATTAGCGGCAAAGCTGATATACTAGGATCAGTTAGTTTCATTAATGAAAACGAAATATTGAACCAATTTCTATGCTACAGAGAACTTACGGATCGTACAACAGGACAAGATTTGTGTACTCTATTACGTCATATCTAGAAAATCTTAAAATTTCATGGAATCTGTGTGTGGGAATTGGTACGGACTGTGCTCCATCAATGGAAGGCTCTATTAAAGGATGTGTTACCCTCGCAAAGATAATTAACCCAGATATTATATTCACGCATTGTTTATTGCACAGAAAATTTATAGTTTCAAAAACATTACCGGCAACATTAAAACTTGTACTAGACCAAGTTGTAAATATGGTAAATTTACATTAAGTCAAGATCTTCAAAATTCCACCTTTAAAAAAACTTTGCTCAGCTTGAATCTTTGCTTTTACACACTGAAATAAGATGGTTATAAAGGGATAAAGTGATATGTCGAATTTTATAAATTAAGAATGAATTATTGGCCTTTTTAAAAATGAAGGTACAGATGCTTTTGTAAAATGTCTTAAAAATGATATTTAGTGTGCTAAAATGACATATTTAGCCGGTATTTTTAGCTACCTAAATCGCGTTAATTCAAGTATCCAAGGGAAAAAAGAAAATATTGTGACATCCACTGACAAATTTTTAGGAAAAATTTTTTCTTTTGAAATAATCGCATATCAGAAAAATATACAGTAGATATGTTTCTTTCGCTCCATAGTAGAAATGTCGAAGAAATTATTTCCATTATAACAGAACACTTAACAATATTGGAATAAAAGATTTCAAGTTGCTTTCCTTCCTTAAATACAGACAATTATGACTGGATAAGAAATCCACTTGGCAAAGCTAATACATCGATTTGGGAATTTTCGTTACAAGAAGAAGAACAATCGATTACCTTATCAATGGATCGTAATCTAAAAATTAAATTCTCTGAAATAATTCTTGAGGAATTTTTAATTTTTGTCCAAGCCCATCTCTCTCCTCAAGGGCATTGAAAATCTCGCTACAGTTTTCAACATCATGTTTGTGCAAGCTTGGTTTCTTGACAGGAACCAATATAAAAACTAAAATACCTATTAATATAGATAAAGAAATGAGGGTAGCTACATCACGTATCAGATCTGATGTTGCTGAAATCTGCTAAAGCTGACAACCTCAAGTATCGCATTAAAAGAAGTTCTATTTTTATAAAAGTTAAGGCAATGCATATCTTTTTGTTAGTTTTATGACCCTAATGCTTTTGGTGCTACGCAAGTTTTTCTTAACATCAAAAGTGTTCCGTAACTTCCAACTAGTCTTATAGAATGTCAGCGGCACAGCGCCCCCGGGCGGTCGCCCCCTCTCCCCCGATACTGGTCGTGAGATTGGCAACCCTGTTACACTGCTCCCTTTAATCGTTAAATCCTCCCTATTTTTTGTTATTTTTATGTTTTCATCCCACAATCCCCCGGCCCAAAACTCATCTCTCAAGTTTTTATTAGCGGCCAGGGGGGGTCTCGCGCCGTGGGAGTTCAAATAATTAACACCAGGTCGCAGTGCTCCTGGTGGGATGCAACGTAAACACGGGAAGGTCCCGCCATTTTGAATTTGATCAAAGTGATAGAGAACAAATCGTTCCATTTACGACGGCAACAGATGATGTTTACTTTGCTCATTCATTGTGTTTTCATTTTGTCAGGGATTAGAGGTGAGGACTGTGGTTCTAGCAATAACCCAAACAATGTCGTGGTTCGCCTACACCAGCGCTAACAACTGTCCGTGTTTAGTGTTGTAAGCTGTTTCAGTTGAGGGTTTCCCACGCTCAGACAGATAGCGGCCAGTTGAGAGGCCTTGTGGGATCTGTTCGACTCTCGCTCGCATTGTTTACGTAACAAGATTACACGATACAAATATTAGTTTATTTTGGAAAATAAACACAAACGTCCAACGCTGGTTAAGGTCCGTATTTTTTTTTACCAATTCTAAAACTGAAAACTATTTTGGCCAAAATAACTCAAATATTACTTAAGGAAATATAATTGTTAGTTTAATTTTCTACGTATGATATACTCAACGATGTAATTTGAACAGAACCTGGTTAGATGAAGGTGAAATGTTGTGTTCATGCCCCTAATTGTTGCTTGACAGCTATTATAGAATTGTTAAGACGACCATTTGTTGAAAACCAAACTAAATGTTGCTACAGATCATTAATTTTCATTTATTTGTCCGGGATAGATTTAAGCTATAAAAAGTAGCCTACTGCCCTCAAGGAGTGTTCCCTCTTTTTGGTAAAATAGTTGGGGTTTTTTAGGTATTAGCTGCCTTTCTCAAACAATGAACAAATATTACATTACAATGTAGCGCTGGCCACACGGGCAATGGTGTAAGTCAGGGTCGACTCCCAGCCTTAGTCTCCCTCCCAGAATGCGAGTGCATCTCCTCTAAATATCACCTCCTCCTCCTCCCTGCAGTTAGTCTGGAGGGTGTGCGGGGAAATCAAAGACACGGAATTAAACAATAATTCAATAAACTCGTCCTAAAGTGCTTGAATCAGTTCTTGTATATAATGAATTACCTCTGTCTTATTCTCGAGTCAGTTATTGTTTATAATGACCTATGATTGTTTTATTCTCGAGTCAGTTCGTGTTTATTATGACCTCTGTCTTATTCTCGAGTCAGTTCTTGTATATAATGACCTCTGTCTTATTCTCGAGTCAGTTCTTGTATATAATGACCTGTCTTATTCTCGAGTCAGTTCTTGTATATTATGACCTCTGTCTTATTCTCGAGTCAGTTCTTGTATATTATGACCTCTGTCTTATTCTCGAGTCAGTTCTTGTATATAATGACCTCTGTCTTATTCTCGAGTCAGTTCTTGTATATAATGACCTCTAAAACAAAAGAAACAATGCATCCATACCCGGATAAAGTACAGCGGCTATACACAACAAAATAAACAGCTATGTTTTGTTGTTTTTATTAGACGTTGCTCTCAAGTTCCCGAACTATTATTTCCCACAATTCCCCTCGTTGTGCATGTTCGACTCGTGTTATTGTATTATGTTATTGTAACGGTGCTAAACCCCCCTCCACATCTTCCTGTTCCTAGTCCTGTGCGAGTCCTTGGCCGACAAAGTGCTCTCTATTATTAGTTTACGTCCCTCTCACTGTGTGGCGCTGAGAGCGGTGAATCGTGGTGAAACAACCGAGTAACGCACATATTTACGTCAGTGTTGGAACAGCCTATAAACAGCACACTTTCACAGCTGTATCTACAAGTATTTACAGGTGTAAACAGTGTATCTGCAGGTATTTACAGGTATAAACAATACACTCATCACAGTATATCTGCAGGTATTTACAGGTACAAACAGCACACTCATCACAGTATATCTGCAGGTATTTACAGGTATAAACAGCACACTCATCACAGTATATCTGCAGGTATTTACAGAGTACAAACAGCACACTTTCACAGCTGTATCTACAAGTATTTACAGGTGTAAACAGTGTATCTGCAGGTATTTACAGGTATAAACAGCACACTCATCACAGTATATCTGCAGGTATTTACAGGTATAAACAGCACACTTTCACAGCTGTATCTACAAGTATTTACAGGTATAAACAATACACTCATCACAGTACATTTACAGGTATTTACAGGTACAAACAGCACACTCATCACAGTATATCTGCAGGTATTTACAGGTACAAACAGCACACTCATCACAGTATATCTGCAGGTATTTATAGGTATAAACAGCACACTCATCATAGTATATCTGCAGGTATTTACAGGTACAAACAATACACTCATCACAGTATATCTGCAGGTATTTACAGGTATAAACAGCACACTCATCACAGTATATCTGCAGGTATTTACAGGTATAAACAGCACACTCATCACAGTATATCTGTAGGTATTTACAGGTATAAACAGCACACTCATCACAGTATATCTGCAGGTATTTACAGGTATAAACAGAACACTCGTCACAGTATATCTGCAGGTATTTACAGGTATAAACAGCACACTCATCACAGTATATCTGTAGGTATTTACAGGTATAAACAGCACACTCATCACAGTATATCTGCAGGTATTTACAGGTATAAACAGCACACTCATCACAGTATATCTGCAGGTATTTACAGGTATAAACAGAACACTCGTCACAGCTGTATCTGCAGGTATTTACAGGTATAAACAGAACACTCGTCACAGCTGTATCTGCAGGTATTTAGAAACTCACTGAACGCTTACTATTTTAAAAACATGTTCTAACAATGTTTTTTATTCCCTATTTAATTCTACGTTTAAAAAATAAATGTATACACATTATCTCAGTCTGTAGAGCGCCTGTCTATTGAGCTAAGGGTCCCGGGTTTGATTCCCAGCAAGGATGTAAGCTCACATATTGTAATTTGAATATCTCAAGGATGTTGAGGTTTGAATCTCGATCAAGTATACAATGGCTGGTTCTTACTAGATGGTTTCACACTCTCTCTCCATGCAAATGACTGTAAATGTCTTCTAAAATTGTAAATTTCTCAGTCCTATCCCACCAGTGTAATTAAGTGCAGTTATATTTATATCTAAATTTGTAGTCCCACACTCTCTTTGACGTCCTATAATGGAGTCCGACAGACAAAAAAAACTGTAATTTGTGAGAAAAATAACTTTATTGCGTGTTTCCTCAAGTTAAACAAAACTTGGAAATATACAAATGCTGGGTGCTACTTAGACTAAAACTGAGTCATGTAAGGAATTAATTTAGCACTACCGATTTAATTTCCTCTCCCCTCCCGTAGAATTAACTAATCGTCCTAGCCAATTAATCGGGTCGGCGTAGTAGTAGATTAGTTATCTCCTAATAGCCAGCAGTAAGTTGTATTAATAATTGATATTCTGGGGCTACTGGGTCACGGCCTCCTAAGTCAGCTAATTCAATCAGTGCATGTGCACAATTATTCGTGATCAAGCTGGCCGTGTTGGAAGTTGAGACTGCCACCAGGATATACTTATTACTCCTAGACTACTCACACCTCGGAGATCCAAACTCAATCATTCATCTTTTGCTGTGACGTCATTTGAACCAACTACACAGCGTCACCCGAGAATGCAAGTTTTTTTTATCTCCAAAAGTGTTAAATTTGGTGTTTACATATGTTTAGAATGCACATGATTCACCTGCGGGGAAATTAAAACTACTATATAATGATTTAAGAAGATACAAATTTGAGTTGTCATCTAGTAATATTGGTTTTATACACATGGTCAAACTTCAATGCTCTTTTACACAAAAATGAAAAATAGGACATAGAACACTTGCATTCTCGGGTGACAACACGCGCAATTCTTTGCTACTAAACTGCGCAGGCATTTCTGCTTCCCCTGAGATGGACTCATCCCCGTGGCCCTTACGTGATTAATGGCAAAAGTGTTGGCGACTGCACCGAGTGTTGGTAACGTTGGCTGTCATTTGAATATGTAGACTAGGATAAATAAGTTTATTGAGGGGACTGAAGTATATAAATCAGAATAACCCGTAAAATAGGCAGAGGAACTCAATGACGTGGAAGCCATCGTAACTGTTAACCCTCTACTAGAAGCAATAGGAATGTTTAACCTTCTATCTAATCGTTCATAGGTAAAGCTGGTGGCGCTCCCGGTATCGATTAAAGCATGCGACATAGAACCATTCAAGTGGAATAGAAGAAATGCATCCTGAAACAATACTATGACCTTGCTGGAATTAAAATAGTTTACATCTGCAAACTTTGGCATAGTGTCCAGTCTTTGCGCAATTTCTACAGATGACCTCTCACGCTGGACAGACACTCCTTTTATGGTAATTGCGATCGCAGAAATAAAATTTCCATTGGGCGGAAGCAACTATTTCTCCTATCAGCAGGGTAATTATCAATTATACTGAACAACGTCGACAGGAGCATGTTTCCACAGTGCAGTAGTTCTATTTTAACAGCATTGACGGCTATTTGAACGCGATATTGCTGTCACTGTTTCATAGCAGACTATAGAGACCTTGCTTGAAAAGAAGCGTCATCTAGAGGGAGGTTAGAATTTTTTAGGAGTCTATGGCTTATTCTAAACTCGAGTAACCCAGTAATGAAAGCGTTTATAATACAGTCACTACGATTAATTTCTGCAGTTACAGCTTTAAAGTTACTGTGTTTGTTTGGACGCTTTAAGGATTCTAAATACCGTGTGACCATTTCAACCACCTCTGCTGCCCGTTGGCGAGTTTGTGATGAGCAAAAACCTCACTAACGGGTTTTTGGAAAAATGCTTCGCAATACATTAATGGCATCGTTAAACGTTCCGCATTTATTTATATACTCATATATAATTTGTGTCATGATTGATTATAATCCATAATTTTTCTTTTTCACTTACTTGATGAGCTAGTACAAATTTCAGAAAAGTGTTATGCCACTAAATCCATTCTTGTGTAGCCATAGAATGCTTGGTCTATAAAGTTACAATTTGTTAGATAAATTGAAGTAAATTAATCAGAATATCCTGTAGAGTAGGTTTCTATGGTTTTATTTAACAACTACACACCAACTAAAGATAACAACATTAGATGATTAAGCAAAGAGCAAGCATCTACCAGAGAGAAACTAAAATAATTATTGTTACAGAGACTGAATAGAACTGTTGAACTTTTTAAACACTCTCTTGCTAATGCTTGCAGACACTCTATTACTGTGAGACTAGAATACTAATAAGACCATTCATACTTATCTATTTCCCCTGCAAAGTACATGAAAAGCATATATCTGGCATGGAATTAAATGACGTCACAAAGGCCCCTTATAATATTAACTAATTTCTGCATCCATAGAGGAAAAATATGTTACTAGGGGCATAACATGATGGTCTTGGTTGGTGTATATTTTATGACTAGTCCAGGAGAAAAATAGCTGCTGAGGATACATTTCTCGTTCTTTTTATTGGTCGTATTGCTGTCTTGCCAGCAACAGCATCATATGAACAGCATGTGGTAGCAGGTCAAGCATCTTATTATACCTTATATTGTACACACAAGCTAATATTCATAAAATTGTTGTAAAACACGCTTAAAAATATTTTTGCCATTAAAGTTCAAATGGAGAAATATGAAAAGATCACTTGGCATCACGGGTGTATTTTTTTTTTTTTTTTTAGGTCTTCATTTTCTATGTATTGTAATTAATTTGATAGCGTTATCTTCAACTATACGTGTTGCTCTTTCAAATATATCTGTAAGAACATGCTTATACCATTTTCCTTCCAAAAAAACACCTCTGTTTTCTCAACGACCTTAAGATCTCCTAAAATTGTTTGGTAATTGCTTTGAAGTACCTTGTTAAAATTTTATAAAGGGGAAAATATGTCATTTGCCATAATTGTGTCTAAAATTGTGTTGCCCTTTTTAAACTTTTCCAACAAACCACTGGCTTTGTCATAACTTTATAATTTCTTATAGAACAGAAATAACTATTTCATACTGTCTGAGATCCACACAAACCGGGGTTACTGGCACTAACCATTTTGTTGGATTTTTTTAATACTGTTGTTTGGAGCTCCATTTTGAAGAACAGCAATTTCTATGAAAATTACTTTAAACTTGCCACTCTATCCTAGGAGCACCCCAAATTCATCCACATATACAAGTGAATTTAAACGATACCAACACATCTGGCAACAGAGAACGTGACTCAATTGGAAGGGAAGAATGTGCTGTACAATGAACGTAATGAGCTAAAGGTTGTTTCCTCTTTATAACTGCTTGCATCATTACACTGCCCTGACTTGTTGGCGGCCCCATCATAGATCCGTCCTCTTAGGTTTGTAATTGTTTTCTTCAGCTGACAAATAACACCTAAAACAATATGTTCACCTGTGATGGTTGTAATAGCGTAGAGTTCTACGAATTCTTCCTTCGGATATAAATCTGTGTCTACAAACCTAAAGCAAATCGAAAGTTAATCTTGGCTGGACACGTCCTTTGTTCCATTAACAATAACTGAGAACAATTTAGATTTTAAACTACTTCATTAGTAATGGATCTAATTGTGCTTGACCAACGAGATCTAAGATTTCATTTTGAATTTCTGGACTTGTCCACCTCATTTTCCTGGAAAGAAACAATTTAAATTCAGGGTTGGTTTTTTATTTAGTCTGAAGGAGTTGCATAAAATTACTCTATTTATTAACATGTCCACGAATTGCAATTCCTTTTCTTGCCAAGTACAACAATGATGATAGTTTAGTCATTAATATTTGTTGAGCTTTTTCTGGTTCATCTTTAACTTGAAAGTAAAGCTTAGCCTTAACAGGTTCCCTTTAATGCGCATGGATGAAATTAATGTTAAATCGCACATTCATGACTCTTAGAAGGTTTATGACCACCATATTTTTCTAAAGCTATTCTCTCGTTTCACAAAAAAATGTTTTGTCTGCAGAACGTAACAGACTTGCGTTTTTACTGTGAATATCTACACAAATTGTACATAGCACTCCTACTTTAGGGTTTACTTCAATCCAAGGTACGATATTTCCAGCGTTCTTGAATACTTGCCATGCTTTTAAATACTTTCAATGCAACTGAAATTCCCCAGGGCTTGCAGTTGAGAACGCAAATGAGACAGAATTAAAAAATAGACCATCTATCTCCTCTCTACTGTTCACTTCGTTTACCAATAGTCACGAGCATGTAAGCTAAACCTTATTTATTCTGTTGAATAGAACGCGTTTTCTCACGTGAGTGCCCACATATTTATTTCTTCCTAAAGTAGGGTAGCTGGGCAATACGCCCAACTTGAGTATCCATATGTTTCTAATCAAGTAGTAAAATATTGTAACAAAGAACTGGTCTTTGAAAGACATTATTCATAGTATTATAATTTCAAGGACAATTTAGCGTTGTGAACAAACACATGGGCTTTGTTGCTATATATAATTTAAAGAGTACTTTTTTTTTAGCCATGCTTATCTCATATTGTGTAGCTAACGCTACAAAACAAAGTTAATGTGCATCAACGTTTGAAGGAGGTATAGTAGTGTATATAAACATTTCCAGAAAAGTATAAAACTCGTTTGTGGACAATAGCCATTTTGTCACTTTCATAAATCAGCGATTGGTGGCAATTGCGAGAACTATATTTACTAAACTTGTAAACGTACTGTAAGCTAGGGTAACCTAGCGACAAGACATTGAACTAAGTTCTAGAAGTTTTGTGGAAAGCTTTGGAAAAGTGACACTAGAGGTTTTCACCGCGAGTTTTAAATGGAATTACCTTAAATACGTTTTATTATTGTGAAATTAGTGCGTTTTGTTTCATGGACTTTTAAGTTCCAATCTTACATTCTTAATTCACACCGCTCAAATTTATTATCCTTGTTCCATTTAGTTTATTTAAATTTATTTACCTCCAAGACAATGTTTTGTCTTTGGAACGTTTTTGAAGAGTGAAGAACTCGTGAGCTGGGAAAGAGACTCTCACCATGTTAGCTAAAAAGCGCGTAAGTAGAATGGACTTTTTTCCGTGTTAATCGGAAGCTTTAATAGTCAATTGTGACTAGCGTCAGTAGTTGAAGCTGAAAATGAAAGATCTCAGGTTCGATTTCCGGCCTGGCCAGTTTATTGTACCTAAATTCTACTAAGTTTCGTAGATTTTCAATCAATAATATACAGGTATATGCTTCTTCCTAGAATGCGGCAAATTCTAAAATAACGCCTAGACTCCAAAATTCTATTGGACTTCATATAATAATACATCCTACGTCTCCAGAACTAAAAACATTAATTTTTCAAGATAGTAACACTTTCTTTTTCGGCAGAAATATGACGTTCAACTAAACTAACATTTTCTATTCAATTACCTATGACAAATTGATACATTGTTGGACTTAAGTGAAAGGATATTTATTCGTTTTAATTTTTACTTTATATGGTTTAAGTTTATTCCAACTTAATTAATAAGAAATGTCCTTGTATAACTTTAGTATTATATTAGCGGAGTACTCCAAGGGAGGATTGTTGGATTTTTGAATTCAAAAGTAAAAGAATATACATTCTTCAATAGCTTACCTTTTTTTTCATTGTTGACCTAACAATACAGGCTAATTTTTATGGTATTGTTGATATAATTATTTGTGGCTATTTTTATCACCTAGACAATTCTAGACACCGGGTAATATTTTGTCCAATGGTGCTGACCTTGTCTGGTCATGAACTCCCAGCATTCCAAGGAGGTTTCCAGAGGTAAGACCAATGTCTATGGGTCTCCCAAGCTTATAATAGTTTCGTGCTTACCTAAATTTATTTTTGACTTTATTAAGTCTGGCGCCCAATATTATTTTGTTTATTTTCATTACTAAATTTATTTTATCCTTGTTCAGCCTATTTGAGTTTTATCACAAATTATATCACGATTATAAATATTATTTTTCTCTTTTGATAGACTGCGACACACTGGGGACTACTACAATATATTAGGTATGACTTTCAAAACTTCAACTTTTAATTGTGTGTTTTTTTTTTAATAATTTGAGTTTAAAAAACCGTATATAAACAAACATTGTGATGCAATTGATCTAAGAATGGAATTTACTGTTTAATATAAGCTTGGATTAACTTTTTGAATCCACTCGTCATCATAAATCTCGCGAATAATGTGCTGTTTGTTTTCCTAAATGCAGACTGACAAATTATAGAATAATGATTTTCTCATTAATGCATAGGACCTATTTTAATTTTACGAAAAAATACAAAAATAAAAATCTATAAACTATTAAACTAAACCATAAAATATTAGAGATATTTCTTAAAATAAATATATATATATATATATATACATACTTGATAAATCTTGAGGGGTCATTTATCCGAATCTAAGTGGGTTGAGCTTGGGGACAACTGGTCTAACAAATTCAGCTCTAAATGAATATATCAAATACTCTCGTCCAATTGTACTGAAAGTTGTTCTTCTTAACTCCTCCTTCTCTCTCTCAAATGGGAGTGCATTTCCATTACATTCTACCTTTACCATTCTTACAAAAATAGCATAATTAGTTGCCTACTCAGACGTATAACTGAATAGATAGAGAAAC